>JAVBHU010000081.1:0-46154 GCA_034768395.1 Linum lewisii | reverse complement strand
TTCGATTTCTAGAAATCTAGGATCATGCATTAAAATAAATTTGAGACTTTCGTTCTCGTCCATTTCAAAAGAAAAAAAACCAAAAAAATTACCCATTCATCATGAGCATTTCATGCATTTGATTTGATTTGATTTTTCAAAAATTCTAGAATCATGAATTCAGATGCATTCGAGGCTTTGGTTCTTGCTCACATAAAAAAAAATCGAATCTTTCTGTTTTTTTTTTTTAACGAGGTAACTATTATATTACCAAGAGCTTCCAATATGCTCAAAAAAGTTGTTCATAACAGACAACATGGCCAACAAAACACATGTACACTACACAGGGAACAAAGCTTCGACCCAACCCGAAGCTAATAAATCACTGCTGACTTTCTTTGCGACAGCATCAGCTTCCAAAGTTGCAGCCCGACCACAATGGCGTACCGTCACACGATCAACCATCCCCATCATTCGGACAATATCGGCAATGATCGGAGCACATTCCCATGGCCAGTCCTCCACTTTTGAATGCAAAGCCTTAACAATTTCAAGACAATCAGTAAGAATAAGTGAACTACCTTGGAAGCTAATCGCTTCGGAGACAGCCACCTGAAGCGCTTTCGCTTCGGCCACAATCGGAGCTCGACATCGGAATTTTCCAGCCCTTCCATCGACGACATGCCCATGGTGGTTTTTGATGATGACCCCATATCCCGCCTGTTGGACGTCGTAGCGAAACGGACCCGTCACATAGAAGCACCCTCTGGTGACTTCTCGGCAGAGGAACATTGTTGCGATTGAGATCCCGGGGGCTAGAAGGTTGGGGCTGGGACGATGTTCTTGACAAACCCCATTCAGCTATTTCCAATCAAAACTTGAACTTAATTTGCTGGCTAGAAATAGGTTTGGAGGAGGAACACCATATCGTTTCTAGCCTTCCACATAATCCAACCACAAAAGGCTACCTTGATAGCTGTCTGGGATTGACCAGCTAATCTAAGGTTCATAAACCAAGCTCTAAAGTCCATATCCTGAGTTGGTAGAGGAATTACCTGGACAGCACAACTCCCAAGCACGAGACGAAGCAGGGCAATGGAATAAAAGATGAGAAAGGGACTCACGAGGGTTGTCGCAGGAGGGACACGCTTCAGAATTACTGCAACGACGTTTGGCCAAGTTGTCTTTGGTAGCGAGGAGGTCGTTGCAGCATCTCCACAGAAAAAATCTAACCTTCGGCGGTACTGACAAGTTCCATAACCACTTCCATTCTTGTCGTAATCTGGGAGTCCTTGTGGCATTCATTGGAACATCTCGAGATCGTTGCAAGGCATGGTAACATGATCCGACTGAGAAACGACCACGTTTGTCAAAGTGCCACACCAACCTATCAGCAACGATTGTGGACCAATTTGAAGCAAGCAGATAGAGCGCACTGTGCATCGTCAAAGAATTGGTGCAATTTAGGCACGTTCCATCGTCCTTGGGGTTGTAAGATGAAATCCACCACTCTGAGAGGATCCACTGGGCCACTTGGGCATCTGAAATCTGCGGTGTCTGTCACCCAAAGGCTCATCTGTCCATGTGTTTTCACCATTACCAACATTCTTGCGGATGCCAAGCTCCAATGCTTCTCGACCTTTAATTATGCTAGCCCAAATCCACGAGCCACTCGAGTGTCGCTTAGCCTGTAAAAATTCAGCATTGTGAAAATAACGAGACTTGAGCACCCTTACCCACAAGGCATTAGGATTCGATAAAATTTTCCATCCGAGTTTAGCCAACATGGCTATATTGAAGTCCCTGAAGGATCTGAACCCTAACCCCCCACTTTCCTTACTCCTTGTCAATCGGTCATGCGCACACCAGTGAATTGCTCGCTTTGTAGGGTCTCCTGACCACCAAAACTTTGCCACAATAGCATCAAACTTCTTCACCAAATTTGATGGAAGGGAGAAGCATGAGAAGATGTAAGACGGAATAGCCTGCAACACGGCTTTAATCAGAGTCTCTCTTCCTCCGTGGGAGAGGGCCAAACTCTTCCAAGACTGCGCTTTAGTCTCTGTTCGATCTAACAGAAACTTGAAAGTATCCTTTTTTGATTGTCCCACTCAGCTGGCATGCCTAGATAATTACCAAGTTTTGTTCCAAAGACACCCCAAGTCCAGCCGCAACCACCTGTCGTACCTCTTGCGGTGTGTTTGTCGAGAACATTATGGCAGACTTCTCTTTGTTAATAGCTTGTCCCGTAAGCTGACAATACACTTGTAAAGTATCATAAAGTTGTCTAACCTCCCTTGCAGAACAATTCCCAAACACCACTGTGTCATCTGCGAATAAAACATGAGAAAGTACCGGGCATCTCGCATTCAGTTTAATACCTTGCAATCTTCCTGAGGCAATATCATTTTGAAGCATGATCGACAAAGCATTCGACACTAAGATGAGGAGAAAGGGAGATAGGGGGTCCCCTTGTCGAATCCCTCTCGAAGGCTGAAACCAAGGTGACGGCAGCAATTAATTTTCACAGCAAACTTCACAGACTCAACACTGCCATTATCCAATCAACCCACTGATTCCCAAAACCCATAACAGTCAATACATGTCGTAAGCATTGCCAAGAGACGCGGTCGTACGCTTTCATCATATCTAGTTTGAGAAGAAAGTCGAATTTCTTGCCTCGCTTTCTATTCTTGAGACAGTGAACTACCTCATGAACTATGATCACACTATCTTGAATTGCTCTGTTACCGGTAAAGGCTGATTGTAACTCTGAAATCAAGTCTGGGAGATAGACCTTGAGGCGATTTGCCAAGACTTTAGATATTACCTTAGAGCAAAAATTTGCCACGCTGATCGGCCGAAACTGCGATATGGATTCGGGCTTGGCAATCTTTGGGATCAAAGAGATTAATGTATCGTTCCATCCCTCCGGGTAAATCCCCGTGTCGAAAAAAGCCAAAACGTCATCAGTAACTTCGGACCCGACAAGATCCCAATGCTTTTGAAAAAATCTCCCCGGATAGCCGTCGGGGCCTGGCGCTTTGAGGGAACCAAGTTGAAAAAACAGCACACTTAATCTCTGCTGCTGATATGGGAGTACATAATTTGGAATTAACATCATCATTGACCAGCTTTGGAAAATCCTGCAAAAAACGAAAAATCAGTTACACTCCTTGTTTCCTGGAACAAGGAGTGATAAAACTCAGTTACATGTTCCGTCAATTCCGTTGGATTATCAATCCAGGTACCATCCTCCCTCTTGAGGCATTGAATAGAGTTTCTTGACCGTCTTTGGATAGTGTACAAGTGAAAGAAATGTGTATTACGGTCCCCCAATTGAAGCCAATTCACCTTTGCTCTCTGTGCCCAAAACACCTCTTCCATTTTCCAGCAGCGAGCTAGCTCAAGATAAACCATTTTTTCTTCCTCCAATACCACAACAGATCGCTGCATATTATTGAGAGATAACAATTTGTGCTTAAGTTTAGCAATAACTCTTGGCATATGGCCCCATTCTCTCGACTTCCACTTCCGGAGTCCCATCGCCACCGCTTGTAATCTCCCCGTGGTATCACCACCTTTGTTCCATTCCACTCCTACCACTGCCTCATATCCATTATGTTCCATCCACCCAGGTTCAAGTGAAAAGGCTTGTTGTGGTTACTTAGTTGAGTTTCCTTGACAAGGAGAATCGGACAATGGTCGGAGGCGAACATGGCTTCATGGATAACTTGAAAGTTTGGAAACATATTCACCCATTCAGCATTGCCGAAACCTCTGTCTAATCGTTGGCGAATCCCATCATCCCTTCCTGCATATTGTTCCAGGTGAACTTAGGTCCAGAGAACCCCAAATCCAGCAACTGACAATCAAAAACCATATCCTTGAAAAGCCTCATAGACTGTTGAGACGGTGGATGACTACCTTCCTTCTCATCCCTTCCCAACACAGAGTTGAAGTCGCCACAAAGTACCCAAGGTCCAATAATACTAGCACTCACCACTCGCAACTGATTCCAAACCTCCTCTCTATCAGCATACACAGGTGCACCATACACAAAAGTCATGAACATAGGCGAGTTTGTTCCCCACTGGACATAAATCACATTCTTGTTTGCACTAATGACTCGAAGAGGCGTGTCCTCATCCCACCATAGAGCTAAACCACCTGACCTCCCAATCGGATCAACATAGTGAGAATTTGGGAATCGCACTTTCCTCCTTTCCTTTTCCATTGTGTCCTGTTGTTGTTTTGTTTCCATTAAGAACACAATGGAGGGACAATACTGTCGGGTGAGGTCCCGTAGGTATTGAACTGTAGAGAGTTGTCCCATTCCTCTACAGTTCCAACTGAGGATCATGACTGGTTCAGTGGCAATTGGTTTGCCACCACCACCATATCTGCCATATAGGAGTCAATATCTTCAGTTGACTGTTTGTTCTCCCCACTAGAGTCAAAGTGTCGTACATGCCGCTTAAAACTACCCTCTTTTTTGTCTCCTTGGGTGTACCACAACCCGCTTGAAAATCCACCTCTAGATTCATTGATACATTCCCATCCCATTCTGACGATGAGAGTGTTTCTTTTTGACGTTTTTGGCTTTGGTCACTTGCCTCTTCATTTTCCTTCCTTTTCATGTTCCTTTGCGAGGATGCACCCCTCTTGGCGATTTGCGAATTTATCGGATCAGGGTTAGGTTGTGTTGCAATGTCGGGTTGGTCATGGTTGTTGTCACTTAGCGAGTTGGTGCAGGTATTGTTATTAGGGGATAAAATCTCGGTGTTTTGGTGGTATTTAGGGGTTTGTAATAGGCTTGTGGGTAGAGTCTTTGTCATAAGGGTTCGTGATTTGGCTGATACTTTGGTTTGTGAGGTTAGGGTGAAGGCTACCAGATGTTTGTTCAAAGGTGGGAAGCTGAGGTTGTATGGAATGGTATGGGGAGTTTAATTGGGTATTGGTGGGATTGATTAGTAGGGACTTCCCATTGATATGGGTTGCAGATGCGGAGTTGGAATTTTGTATAGGGGTGGTATGGGGTGGCATGGTTGTGGTGGTAAGGGCTAGGTGAGGAAGAGAAGGGAGTGTTTCGATGGGTGAGAGGCTTACCGAGGGTGATGCATATGATGTTTGGTTCCTTCGTCCAGCGATTCTTCGATTCTCAGCTCGCATAGCAGCGCTATATTTTGACCCTAGTACACAAAACCCTCAGCATCCAGGGGCAGAATGGATCGCGTAGTTGGAACGGGTGATAAGTCAAGCTGAGACCCTAGTACACTAAACCTCGGCATCCAGGGTCAGAATGGATCGCATATTTGGATACGGGTGATAAGTCAAGCTGAGACCCTAGTACACAAAACCTCGGCATCCAGGGTCACAATGGATCGCATATTTAGGAACGGGTGATAAGTCAAGCTGAGACCCTAGTACACAAAACCTCGGCATCCAGGGTCACAATGGATCGCATATTTGGAACGGGTGATAAGTCAAGCTGAGACCCTAGTACACAAAACCTCGGCATCCAGGGTCACAAAGGATCGCATATTTAGGAACGGGTGATAAGTCAAGCTGAGACCCTAGTACACAAAACTTTGGCATCCAGGGTCAGAATAGATCGCATATTTGGAACGGGTGATAAGTCAAGCTGAGACCCTAGTACACAAAACCTCGGCATCCAGGGTCAGAATGGATCGCATATTTGGAAGGGGTGATAAGTCAAGCTGAGACCCTAGTACACAAACCCTCGGCATCCAGGGGCAGAATGGATCGCATATTTGGAACGGGTGATAAGTCAAGCTGAGACCCTACACAAAACCTCGGCATCCAGGGTCAGAATGGATCGCATATTTTGGAACGGGTGATAAGTCAAGCTGAGACCCTAGTACACAAAACAAACCCTCGGCATCCAGGGTCAGAATGGATCGCATATTTGGAACGGGTGATAAGTCAAGCTGAGACCCTAGTACACAAAACCTCGGCATCCAGAGTCAGAATGGATCGCATATTTTGGAACGGGTGATAAGTCAAGCTGAGACCCTAGTACACAAAACCTCGGCATCCAGGGTCAGAATGGATCGCATCTTTGGAACGGGTGATAAGTCAAGCTGAGACCCTAGTACACAAAAAAGCCAAAAAAACACTTTTCCAATTTTGTCAATAAGAGGAATCCGAGAAGCCTTCCAAAATTAAGTTTCTGTCTTTGTATCACTTTTTGTCATAAACAAAAGTAATACAAAGAGGGGCAACTGTAGTAACCAAATTTTGTCTGGCTTCTCGAATTATCTCCACGTTTTAGGCCTATTTTTATCTATCAAAATTTGGCCATATTTACTCATATTTAAGAAAAAATGACAAAAATGATCTCTCTTGCGTTCCTGGAGTTATCTCAAAATTTATGAACTATTTTGAAATTATTCTATAGCTAAAACGAATTGTATTATAAAGGTGTCTCGTTTAATATTGTTAACGAAGTGAATTTCGAATTAGTCGAATCTCGTGATAAATTTCTAGTTGGGCTCTCTTGGGCCAACTTCTAACTATTGGGTTGATTTTAGGTCTTACACAATTTTTAATAAAATGACGAAAATTAAAAGCAAGAAGGTAAAATACCCTTTTTTTTCACTTGCTCCCCAATCTTCATTTTCTATTTAAAGAGATTGAAAGGAAGAAAAAAGAACAACACAAAAAAAGGCTCCTCCTCTCTTCCTCCATTCTTTGGAAGTTCTGCATCTCCCACAAGTTCATCTTCTTCCTTCCCTTCTCCTCTTTTCTTCTTCACCTACATAAACAAAGCAAAGCAAATCAAATGGTAGGAGAGAAATAGTTAGTAAAGCAAAAGGAGTATGGTTAGAAATTGATAGGTATATTTGAGTGTCGAATTAGACTTTCGAAACTCAACGATATCTATCAATGTTCTTTTCTTTCCATACCGAAAGCCATGTTCAATAACTCTGTTTACCTACTAACTACTTTTTCTGCTTACTGTTTTATATTAATGCTATTAAATGATAGGATTGCTAACATCTTGTTTCCAAGATTCACTTGTATTCTCTAATCTATTAAGCTTGAGACTTATCTTAGGATCATTCATTTTACTTTGCTAATATCTAACCATAACCATCTTATTTCAAGCTTAAACTTATACTTATGTTAATGAGTAGCATCCTTTGTTGAGTTATGTATGATTTTGCTTTCATTTATAATCTTTCATCATACAACTTACACTTACCCTATCCTCTACTTCGCATTCTATACATTTTAAACATTGTAAGCATGATCCATATAGCATATCATTAGCATAAATCAATTCTGCAAGTCATTAGAATCAACCAAAACCATTTGACCTAAGAATGTTTTTACCTTCTTGTTTATCTCTGACCAAAACCCCATCCATTTTCATGTTGCTGCCTACGAGTAATAACTTCAGTCGGTCATCATCCAACCTGAAATCACCATGAATGAGCTAAATCAGATTTAGGGTTTAATTGATCAAACTCATAAATAAATAAAAAGCAAAGGGAAGCAAACCTTGTTCTATTTTTCAGGTAACCACGGCGGTGACGAGATGGAACACCGGCGGCGACAAGACGGATCGGCGGCGGCGGATGTATCGGCGGCAGAGCAGCGTCGGTGGCGGATGCGACGGCGGCGGAGCAGCGTCGGCGGCTCAGCGGCGGCGTTACTGGACTGAGAACGGCGGCGACAGATCTGGCAACGACGACGGTTGGCCACACGATCAACGGCGGAGGATCCCTCGACTTCGACGGCGACGGCGGAGTTGGAACGACGACGTTGGCGGACGACGGCCAGCAAGCGGACGGCAGCGGCACTTCGACATCGTTGGTGGCGACTTAGCAGAGAAGGTGAGTCTTAGTTCTTAGTAATTTGTTTTGATGTGTGAATGTGAAGAAGACAGATGAGATGAAAGAAAGAGAAGAAGGTAAGGAGAACATAAGAGAGAGAGGAGAGAAATTTGAGAGAAGAGAAGAAGAGGGGAATCGGCTGCTAGAGGAGAGAGAGATTAGGGGCTGAATTTGGCTATTTTTTAGTTTATATATGGCTCCTATTAGGGTTTCATATTTACAAAATTGCCACCAGTCGCTTTAATTACGAGTTTGCCATTGAGGGGGTGGGCTGACCGAATTTTGGTCATCTGGGCCGAAATTTCTTGAGCCCAAATCATTTTTTTAATTAATTAAACAAGCCCAACCAAAATTTTAATTATCTATCAATTATTTTCAGCCCATAAGTGTTGGACAATTAATTGGGAGATCAATTTAAATCGGTTCGAGTCTCCGAATTTCGAATAACCACGTAATCGTTAATTAGGACAATCGTTTTCTTAAGTGACGATATTATGATATTTTTAATCAAAAGAAAAATGGTGAAATAATGACCTTAGACTAATTTCAATTCGAATTTGGTTATATCCATGAACATAACTCTAGTACTAGGCTAGGATAAAAAAATCTATTAACTTAATGTATCCTTAGGGGTTAGTAACGATATTTCACACTCGTGAAATGTCGTGGAAATCTCGAGCCTAAAATCATCCAAATGTTTTAAAATCAATACTAACCTTTGATTAGTAACGATTATTTCACACTCGTGAAATATCGTGGAAATCTCGAGCATAAAATACTCAAAACCATTACTAAACTTTGGGATTAGTAACGAAAGAAAACTCGTGAAAAACCTCGATTAAGCAAGAATCCTATTAATCGCTCTCATCATGGAAAATAGTAACGCTAGCCTCGACACTAGAAGTGGCGCGTGAAAACCCCGCACTCCCAAAAAAATTATTAAACCGAAAATCAACTAAATCATAAAGAATCTCTATCAAATCAATCCGCGTTTTCTAGGCCCGAACTACGCGGACTTTGATCCCAATACTCATTGGTTCGTAGGCAGTCGAAAGACACAAGTCCACATTTTTAAAATTAATAAATGAAAACTCTTCTTATAAAAACTAAATAGTTATGATTAGTAGTGTTAGTCTTTACAACTGTAAAAAACGCACAAACCTATTTCTTCCTAAAAATCACATTTATATGAAATGTGAACTAAAATATAAAGTGAGATTAGTAACGTCACGTGAAACGCTCACAACCTAAAAATCACAAAACAACCAAAACAAACTGCGACCACTCGGTTGCAAACCAACTCAAATCAACTTTTCAAATCGAACTACGTGGACTTTGATTCCGGTTTCCGGATACGTAGGCAGCCACTAGACTCGAGTCCAACTTTAAAACAATTTTATCATTTTTCCTCTAAAACTATTTTTATTCAAAAATCATCGGGATTAGTAATGTTGGTCCTGACACAAGGCCAAACATATGAAACTCTCATTTTACAAATTAAACACATTTTAATAGAAAGCATGTCAATTGACTTATCGATATTGGTAGTACCGGTTTACCGGGCGTTGTGGGGGTGCTAATCCTTCCCCACACGTAACCGTCCCCCTTATCCAGATCTCTGAACGCAGACCAAGCCTGGTTTAGGTTAAAATCATCTAAATCGGGCTCTAAGTGTCCAATCCACTTTAAGTGATTGGTGGCGACTCCAACCTTTTACCAAACCCACCGAAGAGACCAACGCGAAGCCGGGGATCGCGCGCCGCGGACAGAAACGTTCACGACAGATGGTCCAATCCACTTTAAGTGATTGGTGGTGACTCCAACCTTTTACCAAACCCAACGAAGAGACCAACACGAAGCCGAAGGGATCGCGTGCCGCGGACGGAAACGTTCACGACACATTCGAAGTTGGTGCCCAGGAACAGTCTTCAGAGTGCTCTTGGTACCTCTCGCGGCCGCACATAATGATCGTTGCAGAAAGTGTGACCAATGATACTTGGATTTTGGCTAGGGTCGTATTTCTCGAGGGTCTTCATTGTTCGGCTTACTCAGTTCTGAGAGATGTGTTCAAATTGGTAGAATAGACAAAACACACACACTTCGCAATCACAATTTCTTCGTGTCCGGATGAATATTGATCTTCTCCTGTTATTTCTATGATGTGGAAGATGAAGGATAATGATGGGTAGATTATTTCTGGACTCTGAGAGGGTTTTCCAGGTGCTGGAGGTTCGGTTAGTTTATCGACAACAAGCTGGGAATGAAATCTTGTCGTCGTCTCTCATTAGCTTTCTAAAAAAAGCTATTTATAAAATCTACCTAGAGTGCGGTGTGTAAACGGCGTGTAACTGGCGTGAAGGCCGCTTACATGCCATCTGCATGCTGTTTGCACGCCAGGTCTCGCTAACGGGACGCTAATTGTGGTTCCTTCATTAGCGTCTCATTGTATTTACGCTAAAACTTCAAAACTTTATATCTTGAGCGTCTGGACTCCGATTTTAGCACTGTTTGAACCTGTGGCTTCGTATCAACATTATCTAAATAATTATATGACCTGAAAACTCATTAAAAACACCTTGGAAGACGTGAAATTGGACCATAATGATCCCGAGAGGTCATTTGAGATAAATATTCTTAAAGTTGATCAAAACCATTAAAAGAAAAACATTAAAGCTTAAATGCCACATGAAAACGTATCAAATATGGGGGAAAAGTGATGACACTAGAATTATCATGACTATCAGCCTCGTTTAAGCGACATTTCATTGCTTGTAGCACAGTTTTAGTTGTAGTTTAGTGGGTTTTCATTCATTAACGCTATTTCCTACTGAATTGGTTACTTTGGCCTGTTTCGGGTCTATTTGATGTGTTTTTTAGTGTCTCTTTGAGTACACAGGTTTTTGCCATCAAACATGAGTAGCTAAACTTGTTAAGCTTAGATTATATGAACCCTAAGTGACTCGGGCCTTTAAAGCGGTAATGGATCAGTAGTAATTAGATCTTAATTCAGACAGTTTCTTATTCATAATTCATCGTTTCTTTTCTAGCTTGATCACCTAGAGTAGATTCATGTTAAAATATGGATAGTTGGCAAACGTCCGCCTTGTTTTGGAACATCAAATCAATTAATTAACCTATTCAATGGATTATGCCTTTCTAGGAACCATTTGGGGTCAATTCGTTTCTAGAGCAGTTTATTAATCAATCAGGTGCACCAATTAGTTATCCATTGTAGAAGTGAACGCACGAACGGTTAATTAATCTTCGTAGTTAGTTCCCATAGAGTGAACGTTCGTGGACTTAGACCTAAGGGTAAGGAGCTGTGACGGTGTCTAAGAACTGAATCAATTAGGATTGAAAGTCGCCAGTTTTGTGATTGCTATTGTCCTGGTAATCTTAGGGGAATTCGAGTCTAAGCTTTTGTCTATCTTTCGTTAATCAATCAATCTATCTTTTAATTTTAATCTCAATTTCCTTTGTTTAATAGATTAGAAGTCGTGGAACTCACACCACGCAACTTGTTTAAACCTGAATTTTTGCCAGCTTCTTTGAGTAAACAATTTGAAGAAACCCTTGGAATTCAATCTATCCTATTTTAGTGGGTTAGTATTTGATACCCTGTTCTGCACTTTATCAAAAAGTGTAACATGTTTCTTTTTATCAAAATACCCCACACTTGAACGTTGCTTGTCCTCAAGCAAAACTCAAAACAACAAATGCACCTATGCAAGCACGTATACATCAAGAACATCATAAATCGTCAACCAATGTAATCTGTATCTTAAAACTCAATGAACTAGGATATTAAGCTCGACCATGCACTTTCAACTAGTTAACATCCTAAAAGTAAAAGAGGAACCAGATCTAATCAAACTAATGACCAATCGACTTAGAACTAACAATACCATGCTACCTTCTGTACATTTATTCCAGGACGGACCTGACACTCACTAGATAAGGGATAGAAACTCAGAATTTTTATATTTAAGAACTTTTCTTTCTTGCCTTTACATGAATTTTTCAGTTATCGATTGTGGATACTACCAGGTATGGAGCAGCCAAAAACCTTTGGAATTACCGTTATCCTAAACCCCAGCAACGACTGGGAGTGGGTTAGAAGAAGAATGCCATATTGCGACTTCCTTTTGGGAGTTCAACAATGGGTGGGTACATATGCCAGTTTGTACATTGACCCACAATAGACATCTTTTTACATTTTTGAACGCGCACTTTGGCAAACCAAATTTTTCTTTGGAATCCCTTATCTAGACTGGACATGGAATCATAATAGCGATTTTGAAAGATGAGTAGACCAAGAATTGCACAAAACCAAGTCAACCATTCATTAAATCGATTAAAGTAAGTCCCTAGACTACTAACAGGATGAAAAAACGATGATGGACATTCCGCGGTTCTCACACAATTCACTAAGCCAAGATACCACACCGATTTCATCAAACAATTCAAGAATATGGACACTTTCACAAGGAATTATGCAATGTAAAGAGTCAAAGCTATGAGATGAAACGGGAAAAGAAGTGATAGAACGAAAAAAAATTGACATAATCACTACCCATTTCAATGAAAAACCCAAACATGCATTATTCCCCCCCCCCATGCACACTTAAACAAGTCAATGTCCTCATTGGACGCATGAAAATCAAGGGTGGAATAAGATTTGGGAAGATGTACCGGGGAAGAAGTGATCCTCGCGGTAAGAAGTCAGGTAAAATGCGAGTTCCACTCATAGATTCCATGTCCATGTGCCTACAATCAAAACAAGGAAAACCATCCAAGCCACGCATAAAAAATCCACACAACCAAAAACCAAATCCCATATATGTCTTAAAACAACATAGAAAAAATCTAAAATTAGAATACGCAACGTGTGCCTCCCAAGAGCGCTGTTTGTTTTGCGTCTTTGAGCTAGATGATACCATAAGTAGAGGAGGCTGAAGTCACCATATATCCAAGGAGCTCCTTGTAGTTCGTCTCTTCACCATGCTTCAATGGAAGGTGATCTGGGAATGTGACTTGAATGTTTCCCCATTGAGGATGAATGAACTCGAGAGAACCGGTAAGACAAGCCTTCTTGAAGTTCCCAATCGAAGACAAGTTTCTTCTTCTTCTCCTTCCCTACCAGTTTTAGTTCTTTTCGACGCTTCTTCCTCTTGATCCTACTAGATGCTTTGCAATTTCCTTAGTAGTGGTGGTTTCATCCGTGAGAGTCTCATCCGCAGAAATCAAGGGCTCTACCTTTGGAGCAGCTACAACCGTCAAGAGCTCGGGCTCAAGGGGAGGATTAGATGAATTATATTTTACCACATGATAGTAATCCCTCCCATAATGATTCCATCCCAAAGACTCTTCATCGGAGCTATCATCCTCAACGATATGACCTAGAGAGTCGTTGACTTCTTCAAGAGCCTTTGCCTTGGGGTGGTGGCATTCTTCATTTTGCTTCTCCCTAGATGCAATAACGGTTAGCTCATGATGCATCATCATGACATTCTCAACAGAAATCCCAAACACCTTCTCCAAGTGAGGTCGAGTCCAAACTTCTAGGATATGAATGCATCCATTGGGTCGACTTCTAGGAGAAACTGACTTCTCCTCTTCTTGCAACTTCCCTAGAATTTCCTAGGCGCATCCTCTATGGCTTGAATCACCAAGCAGTCTTCAAGGATCTTCTTTGAATTCATCTTGTGCTCCATGCCAAAGACTTCGTCACTAAGGAGGTCCACCTTCATCTTGAAAGCTCTCCGAAGGTCCTTGGTAGTAAGTGGGTGGATGCGGTTCATCATCCCAAACTGATGGTGGATTGGCCTCATCTTGGCTCCACCCATATTTGTTTTCCCTTTAGTCCTGCATATGTACACTAACAAGAACTACCAAGTTAAAACTAGAAAATGAAAAATAAAACAAAACAAAAACAAAGTAAAAGGGTGGAGCAAAGTCATTAAACACTTTCAGACCAAAACGAAGGATCCCCGGCAACGGCGCCACTTTTTATGGTTGCAGAAAGCATGATCAAAGATACTTGGCTTTTGCCTAGGGTCATATTTTCCAAGGGTCTTCTTTGTCCGTCTTATTCGCTTCTGAGAGAGGTGTTCAAATTGGTAGAACAGACAAACACACACACACACTTCGCAATCACAATCTCAAGACAAGGCTGGCTCAAACTATAACGAACTAACTCTATCACGGGTTCAAAGAGCATGGAAGTAGGGGTTTGACAATAAATCTTTCAAAGAGCGCAAAGACAAAACACAAGATGGTTGAAATTGGAGAGAAATAAGTGTCAAGCAAGTTACCCCTTTCCAGTTCATGAATCATGATTACACAACTTTGAACTAAAACAGTTCTAACAAGCCAGATGAGATCTTTCAACATAGCATTGACACGAATCCTAAGCTCATTGGATAGGGTCAAATAGAAATCAACATTAACCACTAACAAACGGGCATTGGTCACCATTTACATTGAAAGTAGAATGCGTACAAGGTGTTCGATGAAATGATTTTTGGTCTTTAAACCTAAAAAGTCATAGCTAGTATGATCGAATCTATGCATAACATTCAAGTGCAACACTCCGGGAGACAAACACTTGAATTAAGGCATTACTGAATCAAACAATGAACCCTAATCATGCATCTTTGTCAGAGAAATAGGAAATAGAAGTTAAAGAACACATAGATCTGAATAACATCTGAACTTGAATTAAACTAAAATAAATCCAAAGTAACAGGAGTGTAATAAATCATCACTCCCCCTAAGGTTCCAGTCACCGAACCCTTGCGGTTTATTTACAACAGTACATAACGAAGATCTGAGAAATACGACCTAGAGAGAAAGATATGAAAGCTTCACCGATTTCTTCGTGTCCGGATGAATATTGATCTTCTCCTACTTTTTCTGTGATGTGAGGGTGAAGGATGATGATCGGTGGCTGATTTTTGGACTCCGATAGGGTGTTCCAGGTGCTGGAGGTTGGGTATATTCGTAAAAAACGAGCTGGGAACAAAGTCTGGTCGTCGTCTCTCATTAGGTTTCTAAAAAACCCTATTTATAAAATCTACCCAGAGTGCAGCATGTAAACGGCGTGTAGCTGGCGTGCATACCGATTGCACACCATCTGCACGCTGGTTGACGCCAGGTCTCGCTGACGGGACACTAACTGTGGTTCCTTCCTTAGTGTCTCGTTGTATTTACGCTAGAACTTCAAAACTTGATATCTTGAGCGTTTGGACTCTGATTTGAGCATCGTTGAAACCCGTAGCTTCGTATCGACATTATCTAAATAATTGTATGACCTGAAAACTCATCAAAAACACTTGGAAAACGTGAATGTGGACCATAATGATCCTGATAGGTCATTTGAGACAAATATTCATAAAGTTGATCAAAACAATTAAAAGAACAACATTAAAGCTTAAATGCCACATAAAAAAACATATCAAATATGGGGGAAAATGTCACATATTTTTGTGTATCACATAACCTATTTTGGGGAATGGGAGTTAGATCCATCTTTTCTTGCAACTGCGGCTTCCCGAAACACGGCGCTTGCAGCCTCACAAATCCCGCACCTGCGGCCCCTTCGGATAGTAGTATATAAGCCCGACTTCATCTCTTTTGAAGGGGAGCTTGAATTTTTGGTGTCTCCAAAACTTATTGAAGAAGGAAGAATGTATCCACCCTCCCAAGGTCTCCATCCATCCCAAGACCATTCAAGAGTTATGAATGTCTTCTTCTTCTATTTTTATGCTTAGGAGTTCTTGTTTCTTCTCTCTTCCATGACACACTAGACCTAGAGTTGGGGTGAGGGGATGGTGTAATTGGAGTGTTTGAGACTGTGTTTGTAAGAGTTTAATCCTTTATGTTTATGCAAGTTTCAATTCCAATTTCAATCTCTTCTTGTGCTTAGCCCTTGTTGTTGATTGATTGGTCCCTAATCCCTTTGATCCTTGTTAGGACCGAGATAGAGGCTTGTGTACTAATCTATATGTGCTATCTTAGGGTAGTTGCATGTATATTGGTCCTCTCTACGTGAATTTCTCACTTAAGCGTTTCATCGAACATGTGGTGTGCATCATTGTTTTGGCTTAGTTAGATAAGTGATTGTAGTTAGCTTGTCTTTCTTTTGTGCCCCGAGTTTGGAGATCATTAAAGTCTCTTAGCTTAATCTCAGTGAAGTGTTTAAAGGGGCTAGACTTGTGTTAGTCTTGCTTTAACTCCCTCATTAACTCGTTTTCCCATTAAGTGGCCCCCAAGCTTGGTGATGTTTCCCCAAACCTGATGTGAACCACCGCAACCGTGAGCAGACGACCCTTAAACACCACAATCTGATCTCCTAGCACTCGTGAAGAACCCATGGAACCGGATTGTAGAGGACTTTGACCCACTAGCTATAAAGGAGCTAGGAACTAGAAGTATCAAGTCGAGGGCGCCACGCCAAGAGATGGATGCTCTTGATGATAAGCCAATCCTTAAGCAATGCGCAAGCACATACTCCAAGGGTTTTAGAACAAAGTTCTAAAGGGGGTTTATTGATTCATAAAAGTTGTAAGTACAAAGGGTGGCCGGCGGACTTATTATATAGGGAGGGAACAAGCTCTCCTCCCTATTAGCTACTTCTTAAACTAGGATTAAAATAATCTAAATACTAATTAGGACATTTAAAATGCCTTAACAATCCAACTTAAAAAAGGAAAAACTAGAAAGGAAACATAAAATTGGATAATAATGTCTTGGAACTCAAGAAATAATCCTAAATAGGTAAACCAGCAAAATTCGGGCAGCAGTCGTGGTGGTCAATCAAGTCTTCGGCTGGCTAGGCAGGGATTCTAACTCGGATTAGGCACTTCCCTCTTGTCCTAGTCCTAGAAGGATTTAGGCCCGCGGTCTTCTGGACGTGGCAGCATGGATTCCTCGCCCGGATGGGAGTCCTTAGCTCGGTGGGATTGCATGTACAGACATGGATCGTGTATGAGCACTTCCTACGTGGATCCTCCTTCATTTCTCCTCCAAATGCAACGCCATTTTATGGAGAGTGTTCATGGGGCTTCATGCACTCAGCAAGCCTCTCCAAACTTCAGTGACTTGGTTGAGCATGTCTAGGGGAGATTTAGCCTCATCTCCTGGACCTGAAGTGTCACTGGAATTTGTGAAAGACCAAGGTTCATGTCCTTCTGAGCTCTGACCGTCGGTCTCCATGTCATCCTCTTCAGAAAAGCTATCGACAAGGATGTCTAGACTAGGGGAGGACTTCTGTGACAATATTTAATCGATCCCCAAGTCAGGTTCTCTTTCTCCTTGGGCCTGAACACCCTTTTTTCATTCAGCTCCATGTAATCGGCCTCTCGATTAGGGAAACCCTCAAAATCTTATGGGAAACAGCCTCCCATTGGATACCGTCTTGTAATCCGGCGTTCCAATGTGACCGGGGTTGGCCCAAGCTTTGGTGTCGGGGCTGGGCAGGGGGCTGGCTCCGGGGCTGGGTTGAGCGTTGGAGCAGGGGCTGGCCTGGGCGCCAGGGCTGGGTAGAGCGCCGGGGCTGGGCTGAGAGTTGGGGCTGGGTAGAGTGCTGGCATCGGGGCTGGGCTGAGCGCCGGGGCTGGCCAGAGCACCGGGGCTTTGCTGGGCGCCAGCTCTGGAGCTGGACAGCTTTCTTGGCTCCGGTGCTAGGGCACGGTTAAACATGCCCAAAAACTTCTCTAGCCCTTCTGGCTTCACTTCTTCTCCTTCCTCCGAATCAACTTCTTCTTCCTCCTCTATCTTCTCATCCTTTTCATCATCCATCTCGATCTCTAATTCCCTCATCACCATGGTCCTTTGGTTGGGGCAGTCTCTTGAGACGTGGCCTCTTCCTTGACATTTAAAGAACACAATTCCACTAGGGCATGGGTTAGAATTCTAAACATTAGGAGTAGATTGAGTAGGTGTTACCGTGGTGCCAAATCTTTAGGGTTAGGGTTTGCTCGGGGCATAGTGCTCTAGGGCTGTCCGGGCTTCCATGGGGGCTGGTTGGTACTGGAGCTCCTCTCCATTTGCTGCTAGCTGGAGGGTTTGGCCTCCTTGTATAGCCTCTCCTCATCTCCATTTCTACTCGGATGACAAGGGCTTTCAAGTCTTCATAGTCAATATAGTTGAGTATGTTGACTTTGTGCATGATGACCAGATGTAGGCCTCCTACAAACCTGGCTATTCTGGCTTCCTGTTCCTCCTTCAGGTCTAGCCTTGCCACCAACATCTCTATCTTCTTTGTGTATCACTCCACGGACATGGTGCCTTGTTTCAAGGTTTGAAGTGAGGTATGCAAGTCTTTGGATGTAGGCAGCCGGACAAACCTCTTCCTCATCTTCCTCTTGTGGTCTCTCCATGATTCTATGGGCACTCCTCATCTCTTTGAACCAGTCTCTTGATTGGACTCCACCAAAGAGCAACATAATCAGTAAATTCAATGGTAGCCATGATTACATTTTTCCTCTCCGAATAGTTGTGGCATTCTAGGAAGTCCTCCATACTTCTCTCCAATCCAAGTACTCGTCGGCATCAGACTTGCCAGCAAACTTGGGAATGGTAAGTGATGGACGCGTTTTCACTCATGTGTAGTCAAATAACCATCAAGCACAAAGCAAGATAGATCGTATTCCATAGGTCTCTTCTAATTGTCTACTCAAATATGAAGGCATATTACTCAGGTTAAAAACACAGTTGTGCGTGGTGTGAGTTCACGACTTCTAAACTATAAAGCAGGAAATGAAAATAGAAAACAGAAAACAGTTGAAAGATTGGTTGACTTAACAAGACGACAGACAAGCTTAGATTTCGAATCCCCTAAGATCACTACAACATTGGCGATCACAAGACCAGCGGTTTTCAATCCTGATTCGTTCAGTTCTCAGACACCACCATAACTCCTGACCGTTGGTTTAAGACTGGCAAATGTTTGCTCTATCCGATCTAACTCCCAAGATTAATTGACCGCCCGTGCGTTCGCTTTTGCAACGGAAAACTAACTGGCGCTATTACTAATGAGTTACTCTCAAAGCGGATTAACCCTAATTGGTTACTACAAAGAGAAATTGTTCCAATGAATAGGTTAATTGTTGATTTTGTGTTTTAAAGTGAGGCGAACGTTCTCTACTATCCTCAGCTTAACTAGAATATTAGCTAGGTAAGCTAGAAAAGAAGCACAGAAGCAATTAAGAACAAACATGCAAGAGAAACTGATTGAAACTGGATTTAATAACCGCTGATCCGTGACCGCTTTAAAGCCCCGAGTCACTTAGGGTTCAGCTAATCTAAGCTCTATGAGTTTAGCTACTCATATTCAAAACAAGAGAATTGAAGATAAACGAAGAATACATCTTAGGTAAGAAGAACAAAGAAGAACTGTAAAACGTAATTTCAGACGAATCTGTGAAGCTTCAATCTCTTGGATCTTCAACTTCTAGCACCGAGTTCTCGAGATGGAAGGATGGCATTATGATCTCTTCCTGGCTCCTCAAACTCTCTAAACTCTCTCTCGAACTTTTAAGTCCGGAATTTAATCCATGGAATAGGTATATCTTTGAATGTGGCGCCAATTTAGTATTTATAAGGTTTCTGGCCGAAAAAAGGGAATAGTTTTTGGTGAAAACTTGGGAGTTTTCGCTGAAGAATTCAGGTGACACTTTGGCTGGATTCCCCTGTCTTCATCTGTGAATTTTCGTGTTTAGTTTTCGGCGAAGACTTCATACTTTTGCCGAAAACTTCAGTTGCGGCTGGGACAGTGATTTCTTCTGGCTTGGTTGATTTCTAGATTGATCTCGGGCCATCTCTTGAGGTTCCTTTGCTTCCCGAGCTCGTCCGTGGCTATGTATTTGACGGCAAAAACCTGTGCATTCTCAAAAGCACTAGAAACTATCAAATAGACCCATAACAGGCCAAAGTAACCAAAATGGCATGAATTAGAGCATTTAGGTGAAAACATGCTAAAACACCCTAAAACCCGAGATTCAAGCAAGGAAATGTAGCTTAAATGAGGCTGATAAACACGTAAAATTGAGTGTCATTAGTAAGCTTGAGATTGCTCACATCATCATCAATCTCTTGGACTATTCTTCTAGCCCTCCTTTTGAGATCATCATGGGGTCCTTCTTCATAATCTTCATGGTCGTCTCTTCTTTCAAGCCTTGCTAGGGCTTCTTGTATTCCCGCCATGATTCCTCCTATATTACGGATCTGGCCCTCCAAATTCTCCATTCTCTCATCTGTCATAGTTAGTTACAAGCAAGCAGAAGCTATTTTCTATCCCCTCTTCTTAAAAATCACTCTTACAATGAAAGGAAACAAAGTTGGCAAGGGTAGCCTTGCTTTCTTTTCTTTTTCTTAGCCTTTTGATATATTTTTATGGCTTTTGATGGCCACCGATTTTCTTTTCCTTACAATGCAATAACAATACAAGGAATTGAAATAGAAGGGGAGTTTTCAAAGCTAATTTTCTGAAACACAAGAAAAGTAAAGGATATGGATCCAAGAGTGAACCTGGAAACTGGGATAGGGGTTGGCCCTAGTGTTGAACCGAAGCTCTGATACCAACTGATGTGAACCGCCGCAACCATGGGTAGACGACCTTTAAACACCAAAAGCTGGTTCCTAGCACTCGTGAAGAACCTATGGAACCGGATGGAAGAGGACTTTGACCCACTAGCTATAAAGGAGCTAGGAACTAGAAGTATCAAGTCGAGGTCGCCACGCCAAGAGATGGATGCTCTTGATGATAAGCCAATCCTTAAGAAATGCACAAGCACATCCTCCAAGGGTTTTGGAACAAAGTTCTGAAGGGGTTTTATTGATTCATAAAGTTGTACGTACAAGGGGTGGCCGGCGGCCTTATTATATAGGGAGGGAACAAGCTCTCCTCCCTATTAGCTACTTCCTAAACTAAGATTAAAATAATCTAAATACTAATTAGGATATTTAAAATGCCTTAACAATCCAACTTAAAAGGAAAAACTAGAAAGGAAACATAAAATAGGATAATAGTGTCTTGGAATCAACAAATAATCCTAAATAGGTAAAACTGGCAAAATCCGGCAAGCCCTAATCCGAGCAACATTCGTCACGGTCGGGCAAGTCTTGGGCTGGCTAGGCAAGGATTCTGACTCGGATTACGCACTCCCCTCGTGTCCTAGTCCTAAAAGGACTTAGGCCCGCGGTGTTCGGGACGTGGCAGTGTGGATTCCTGGCCCGGATGGGAGTCCTTAGCTTTGTGGGATTACATGTACGAAGCCGGATCGTGTATGAGCACTTCCCTACGTGGCTCCTCCTTTGTTTCTCCTCCAAATGCAATGTCGTTTGCTGGAGAGTGTTCCTGGGGCTTCAAGCTATCCATGGCCGTTGGAATTTCCTAAAAGGCCCGAGCCATTTGGAGGCTCGTCTCAAAGCACTCCTCTGTGGCGCCCAGCGCCGGGCCCGACGCCGGGGGCTGGCTCAGGACTCGACCTTCTCCATTACTGGCCAGGCCTTCTACATTCTGCTTCGGCCAAGTTTGCCAGCCTCTTCTGGCCAGGTATTCCTCTGTCCTCCGCTGCCTATACTATAGGAATGCCTCCAGAGGATCCCAGGAGTGGTCATTGCCTCCAGGGCTCATGAGGATCGGTCTAGAGCCTATTAGGGTCCTTAGGCTTGATCCTCGGTCTGGCTCGGGGCTCGGATCGGGTTCCTTGACCGGCATCCATGCTAGGTTGGCCTGACTGAGATCCTAGCTTACTTGGCTGTTGGCGGGGGCCTGAGCTTTTATTGGTCACGTACCTTGTCTTCAAGCATCGTTGGAGAGCTTTCCTTGGCCTTACACGCTTCTTGTAGGGCCCTAGGGTTCTTCCTTTGACTAGGGACCCTGGTGGGGTGTAGGAATACCTGTTGGCATTAGGGCAGCAGTGGGGAATCACATCAAAACCCCACATGTTCATTTCCTGTGAATCTTCATTCGTTAATTGCTTTGTTTCTGTGCATATTTTGTCGTTCTCACTTATTTCCATGCTCTTTGAGAATCGTTGACTTGTCCCTTAAAGTTGACTTTTGATTCTTGTTTGTCGAGGGCTTGTTGTTTCATCCTTGTTGCATCTCGTTGATAGCTTTCCTCATGTCTGAGTACACTCCATTGAAGGGTCCCACTTCCCGTGATCAAAATTTGGTTCCATTGCTGGGACCTTCTCTTTGGAGTGTGAAAGTATATGACGCATTGCTATCTTCTACCTCGTTTTAAGTTTTTTCTTCCCATGCTTGTGTGTTCGCTTTTTTATTTCTTTAATTTTGTGATTATTTATTTTTGTATATTCCTTCCATGTCTTTCTTTTATTTTCTCCATTTGAGCAGTGCCTACTTTGATAGTTCCTCTTCGGTTTCACCATGCAGCACTATAGGACTAGCTATCTTTGGTGGGATCACGATGAATACGAGTCACCACCTTCTTGGAAATAGGATCTTCATCCTACACCATACTATCAATCGGCCAACTGGAATCCTCAAGAGTTGGTAGAGCTTACCCCCGAAGACATTGAGTTTATAACAATGTTGAACAAATTTGAAGCTATGCTAGCTAAAGAGGCTGAGTATGAAGAAGTGGTCCAACACGTGATGGACTCAATAGCATGGTGTCCCAAGGAAGAGGTAGCTCATCCGAGTGAAGTTGTGGAAACCCTAGAGCACTCCACCATCAAAAGCAGCTCTTCAACGGCAATACTCCAAAGAAATTGAGACCCTCCAAGACATGTGTCTTGTGACGAAATTCTTGTTTCAAGAGATTGATGAATGGGACTCCACAACCAAGGTCAAGTAGGAGAAAATTGAGGAGCTGCCACGACTCAAACCAGCAGAAATCCCAAGCCCTCTCTCAAGCTTGGAAATGAAGCAGTCTATCGGAGATGATGCTCCGTTTGTTTTCTCTCCCCTTCAACCTCCTACGAACAAATATGAAAGCATGATCATGGGAGGAAGAAGGATCCCACCACCCTCCGCAAGTCATTCCATTATTCTCTCATCCTCAATTTAGTTAAAATCGCGATTCCACGTAAAATCAAAATTGTAAAATTGTAAAATTTTATGTCCCAACTAAAAAATATATAAATACTTATGAATAAACATAAAATTTTTAATAAGATTATAATTATACACTCTTAAAACAATTAATACTCAAACACCCAACATGAATTTCATAAGCATAAGTAAGTAAGTAACTTAATAAAACTTAATAGTTCATTACTTCATTACATTCCATATTTCACAAGCACACAAGATTTTCAAAGGAACTAGAATCCTTATGGCCCCAAGATGAACCTCTAACAAGTCTTGTTGAATTGGAGTTCGAAGAAAGGAGAAGAAGCTGGACCGAGCCAGAGTGAAGCATGGCCGGAGCATCAAAGAGCAAAACACGGATGCTGATCCGAGGAAGCCAATGATAGGAGCTACGATCAAGCCACCAACTGAGCCTGATCCAAGGGAGGATGGCTGACCATCAAAGATGCGGGACACAAAGAGAAGATGCCAAGTACATCCGAACAAGAAATCATAATCAAGCTAGGATTTCCCAGTTTTGGACAGATTCGTAGTCTGACAACGATGACAAATTTTGGCTACTTGGAGATATAATTTGGGCTGATGTCCAACATGAAATTGAATCCCATGGCGTCTACTAGTGATCGGCCAAAGGGCTTAATTTCTGAATTTGTTTGGTATTTATTTGGCTAATTTTTTCAGAACCCGTTTCAGCTGTTTTTTATAGGAAACTTGGCACCCAAGTTAGGAGTTTTTGTTTAGGAAGGATTCCTTTCCTTTGTAGGATTGTGAGTTCGAATTTTGCTTCTTTCATAGTTTTTTTAGGATTAGTTTATGTCCTTTTTTATGAATTGAACAAATTTTATTCATCAAAAGCTTGGAATGCCGGTACAAAGTTCAAAAGAACAAACAACCTGAAGATAACAAAACTACCAGCCAAAACTTGCTATATACCAATGTCTATACTATGAAGCTTAGCATGCCATCTATGTATATTCAAATTTCACTTTCTATATACTGCTTAGCCTCCATCTCATCATCATGCTCCAAAACTCCAAAGATTCGTTTGCATCTCCTCTCCAAATATTTGCAATAACAATCCTCCAAGTAACTGTCTCAGTTTCCCTCTGTTATCTTTCCCCCCGTCTGCCTACAACTTCAACTATTTCTTCAAAAGAATAGGAATAAGCAAACTCTGGGAAAAAATGATCCAAACCCTGCTTTGAATATCTACACTCCCTGAACAAGTGTTCCCGTACTCTCGACACCCTCCTCACATAAGGCACAACAAGTATCAACCAACGGATCCCAATTCATAATCTTATCTCTTGTATTGATCCGACCTGAGACCACCAGCCAAACAATAAAGGAATGCCTAGGCATAGTAAAACCATGCCAGACACTTTTATACCAATCCACTATTGTCAGTCTAGGCCTTATGGCACTCCAAACTTTACTCACCTGGAATCTTGCATACAGCACCCATCCCAAAGGAGATCACCATCAGTATCAGTAGAAATATGATCCTGAGCCAACCCTTTCAGTTTCAGGATTCTTCTCCAGTGCCAAGAACCAGTTTTTGAGTCAACTTGCCACAACACCTTCTGTTTTATCTTATAGTAGTGGATCCAAGCCACCCAAATCGAGCCAGATCTCATCAAAAATTAACCAGATATGTCTCAAAACATTTGCAACATTCCAACTCTTAAGGTCTTTAATGCCCACACCACCTTCTTCTTTAGGGACAGCTACCCATTTCCAAGCAACTTTAGCTCTCTCACCCTCAGAGTTACCCTAAGAATTAGTTGCAGATTTTATCTACCTCTTTAATGATGCTAGAAGGCAAAATAAAAGACGCCATCCAATACTGAAGAATCCCCTGAATAATAGAGTAATTAACTGTACCCTTCCTGAGTAGGACAACTTTTTGGCTTTCCTATCAGTAATACAAGACGTAATCTTATCAATCAAAATCTTGCAACCACAAGTCCTAATTTGCCAACAGTCATTGGGACGCCCAGATATCTGAAAGGAAGCTCACCTTTTGCAAAACCAGACATCTGAACAATGTTATCAGCCACAATCATCACTAACACCAGCCATATAGATCAAACACTTGTCCGATTAAACTGCAAACCAGAGATATTCTTAACTCCTCTAGAGCATCCATAACACCTTACTGCAATACAATTTGCTTTTGTAAATACCAAGAGGTCATCAGCAAAACTCAGATGAGTAAGGCTGACACATTTACACTGAGATGAATTTGGAACTTGCCTTCTCTAGCTTTCCTGTCAAAAATACCACTCAAAATTTCCATAGAAATGACAAAAAGGAAAGGGATACATGATCACCCTGCCTGAAACCTCTCTTAGCCTTGAAATAGCCACACAAAGAACCATTCACATTAACTGAGATCATAGACGTCTGAAAACAAGCACTAATCCAAGCAATGAATACTGCCTGAAATCTAATCACCTTCATAGCTTCCACAATAAAGGACCATTCAACCGAGTCAAAAGCTTTCATCAAATCTATTTGGATAGAACACCTAGAAGAAACTCCCTTCTTCTTATAATTAGACAATAACTTATGAGCCATACGATTCCATCTCCAATATTCCTGCCTTTAATAAATGTTGTCTGATTCATGCTTATTAGGAAGGGGAGAACAATTGCAAGCCTATTTGAGATCACCTTAGAAATCACCTTATAGATGACATTGCAAAGAGAGATGGGCCTGAAATGTCTAATGTCATCTACATTGTTCCTCTTAGGTATAAGAGTTAAAGCAACTGAGTTCACATACTTAGGCACATAGATTTCATCAAAGAAACTAAGCATAGCATCAGTGACATCATTTCCTACAATAGACCAGCTATCTCTAAAAAAATTTGCATTAAAACCATTTGGCCCAGTGCTACTATCTTTTGGGATTGAGAATAGAGCATCTCTAATTTCCATAGGAGTCACAGGAGCAATCAAATCCTCAGCTTGACTATCAGTAAGTTTCAATCTGATAATAGAGGAAAGGTTGTCAGTTTTTACCTCATGACTCTCTCCCAAAAGTTGCTTATAAAAGTCCTCTGCAACCTTTGAAATTGCAGGGAAGTCATCAACCATGTCTCCTGCATCATTCCAACCTGTTTGATACTATTAGAAGCACATCGAGCTTTAACATTACATAAGAAAAATCTAGTATTCTGGTCCCCCCAACTGAACCCAATTCACCCTAGATTTTTGTTTCAAAATGCTTTCTTCATCTTGTTTAAGTTGCTCATAATCAGTCATACAATTCTTCAGGCTTTAATATCAGCATCAGAAGGTTTATCATAAATTTGACCCTCAAGGACCTCCACTTCTTGCTTCTTCAAACTCACCCTGCTTTGAATATTAGAGTAGTGCACTCTATTTAGCTCCTTTAATTTCTCTTTAACCTCCTCATCTTTTCATAAAGAATATAAAGCTCTTCCCATGAATTGTATCCTTCCAAACACTCTCCACCATTCCCCTATAAGTTGGATGATTAATCCAACAAGAATATAATCTGAAACTTTTAGGATATGAGACCAGATGATGACACTCGAATTGACGTGATTATCAGTCTCATTTAAGTGACATTTCCTTGCTTAAGACATGATTTTTAGGGTAGAATAGCGAATATTCACTCAACTACTCTATCTCGTGCCATTTGTGTTACTTTGGCCCGTTTCGGGTCTATTTGATGGTTTTCTAGTGTTTTCATGTTAGCACAGGTTTTTGCCGTCAAATAAAGTAGCCAAGGACGTTCTAAGGCGTTGGAACCTCGAGGAATCGCACCGGAATAAATCCAAAGAGTCAATCGAGTTGAACCAAATCTTGCTCCCATTTACACTGAAGTTTTCAGCGAAAATCCCCAGGTTTTCGTCGAAAACTCAAGAAAGAATCGGCTGAGTTCAACAAAGAGAGTTTTCGGCGAAAATACCAAGTTTTCGCCGAGAACCCGACGGTCCGAAAATCACAGGAGAAAACAGCCGAGCAGTCGATCCATTTACAAAGGAATTTTCGGTGAAAACTTCCTAGGTTTTCGGCAAAAATTCCAGGCAAATCTGGCAGTATTAGGGTTAAGTATAAATACTTAACCAGCGGCCCAATAAAGAGGGAGAGCTCATAATACCACATAATACCAGTTGTTTTCAGAATTCTCCGAAGTTCTGAAGCAGAGTTTAGAGTTCGAAGAGCCAGGAAGAGATCGTGATGCCATCCCTTCCACCTCGAGCTAGGATTGAAGATTACCGGAGATCGAAGCTTCGCCGGAGTCGTCTTAATTAGGTTTTTCAGATCCTTTTCTGTTCTTCCTCTCTTCAAGATGAGCTGTCTTTGCCTCTGATTCTTTTGTTATGAACATGAGTAGCTAAACTCATAGAGCTTAGACTAGATGAACCCTAAGTGACCCAGGGCTTTAAAGCGGTCATGGATCGGCGGTGATTAGATTCAAAGTTCAATCAGTTTCTCTTTCATGTTTGATTTGTTCTTCGTTGTTCATGTTTCTTGTCTGGATTGATCACCTAGATTAATTCTTCTTAAGCTAAGGATAGAAGCGAACGCTCGCCTTACTTTAAAACATCAAATCGAACAATTAACCTAATCATTAGAGTGTGCCTTTCGTAGGACCCAATTAGGGTTAATCCACTGCAAGAGTAACTCATAAATCGTTAGTAATTGCACCAGTTAATTAAGTCATTACGAGAGGCGACCATACCCGGGCGGCTAGTTAATCTTGGTAGCTAGATCAGATAGAGCGAACGTTCGCCAGTCTTAAACCTAAGGGTAAGGAGTTATGGTGGTGTCTTAGAATTGATTGAACGAGAATCAAAATCCGCTGATCTGTTGATTGCCAATGCTCTGGTGAACTAAGGGGATTTAAAGTCTAAGCTTGTCTGTCATCCTTGTTTAACCAACCAATCTTTCGATCTGTTTTCAGTTTTAATTTTGATTTCCGTGCATTTCTTAGAATTAGAAGTCGTGGAACTCACACCACGCACAAAGTGTTAAACCTGAGTAAATTGCCAGCGTCTTTGAGTAGTCAATTGTTAGAAGGCCCGTGAATACGATCTACCCTAGCTTTCCAGCTTGGTAGTTATTGATACCGCTCTAAGACTGGTTCATCACCAGACTAATCTCATTATTCATAAAAAGGGCACAGTGATCAGAATCAACTGATGGGATAACCTCAAGCTTACTTGAAGGGAAAATAACCTGCCATTAAACATTCACTAACACTCTATCCAACTTCCTCGACACCAGACCATCACTTTTGTTATTAATCCAGGTGAAGTGAGGCCCTGAAGAGCTATGGTCCAGCAACTCACAATCAGTTACACAACTTCTAAAATCATCCAAACTATCAAACGAAACAGGCAAAGGGAGACTTCAGATAACTCTAAAAAGGCATTGAAATCCCCTGCAACGAACCAAGGCTCATTCACAACTTTCAGAGCTCTGAGAGAATTATAAGTTCTACCCCTCTCCAATTATCATTAGCTCCATAAACCACAGTGCCATAGAATGATTTATGCAACTCAACTTTAAAGTGAATAAATCTACCAGAACAATCCAACACCTTCGGAGGGATATCACCTTTCCAAAGTAACCAAATCTTCCCCAAGTCCCCTTCAAAAGCAAACTCAGCATACCAACCTGGAAACCTCTCCTTAAACAAATCCACAGTTTTATCCATTTTGACTCTAGGCTCAATAATAACAACTACATCTATTTTATAGTACTGAATATAGTGACTAATAGCTTTAAACTAACTACTTTTATTAAAACCTCTTGTATTCTGGACCCAAAACTTCATCTTCTATTATTTTTGAAACGGGTCTGAACACCCGAGCCATGCTTCATCTTTTGCTTAGCTGGCTTACTATACTGCAAAAACTCATCAAAAGTGGCTTTCTTCCTTCCATTTGTAATCACAAAAGTAGTTTCCTCCTCCTCAGATGACACCTTCCCACTTTCATTTCCATCTCCCTGCATTTCTGAAACTAGCGGGTCCTCAGTCTCCTGAGGATGACTAGCACTGGTTGGTGATCCCATCCTTTTCATAAAAGGTTCAGGCTCATTGCCAGCAATACTATCTCCCACAGGCACATTGGCAGACTGAGACCCCCCTCTCCAGAAACTAAATCCATATCTCCTCCAAGATTTTTCTGAGCCTTCTTCTTCTTTTTTTTTTACTTCTTTTTACCTATCTGTGGAATGAATGCACTTTCAGTAGCTACCTTCTCATCTCCCATAGGTGTATTAATAATTTCCACATTCTCATTTTGCACTGTTTCTCTCACAATTCCTTCACTGTCCAAATAATCGGGTCTTCCATTTTTTCAGGTTTCCCAACTTTGACAAACTTCTCTGCTCCTGTGTGGCTCTCCAAAACTCTCCTCTGACCCCCATTATACTCTCTAGCTTTCACCTGGACAGCCTCTATACTCACAATTTCTTCATTAACCATCTTAAGAGTTAAAACCTCAGGACAAGGACAAGCTCTATCATGAATAATACATACTTTAACATCCAGCCCATCTCCGATTAACTTTTTAACTGGTTTCCCAACTAAGCTGCATAACCAACTCACACCTTCCACAGAAATCACATTAGGTGGGACATTCTTGAAAATGATCCATTCCAGACTGGTGAACCTAAGATCATTGTTCGGGTTCAAACAAATAACTAACAAAGCTAACAAGCTAGGGTAGATCGTATTCCACGGGTCTTCTATGATTGACTACTCAAATAAGCTAGCAAATTACTCAGGTTTAAGCACTTCGTGCGTGGTGTGAGTTCCACGACTTCTAAATCTAAGAAATGCAGAGAAAATCAAAAATTTAAACTAAGAACAGAATGGAAATTGGTTGATTAAAACAGAGATGACAGACGAACTTAGACTTTGAATCCCCCTTCGTTCCCCAGAGCATTGACAATCAACAGATCAGCGGATTTCGATTCTCATTCAATCAATTCTAAGACACCACCATAACTCCTTACCTTTAGGTTTAAGACCGGCGAACGTTCGCTCTATCCGTTCTAGCTACCAAGATTAATTAGTCGCCCGGTACGGTCGCCTCTCGCAACGACTTAACTTAACTGGTGGAATTACTAACGATTTATGAGTTACTCTTGCAGTGGATTAACCCTAACCGGTTCCTACGAAAGGCACGCTCCAATTATAAGGTTAATTGTTCAATTTGATGTTCTAAAGTAAGGCGAGCGTTCGCTTCTATCCTTAGCTTAACAAGAATCTAATCTAGGTGATCAATCCAGACAAGAAACATGAACAATGAAGAACAAATCAAACATGAAAGAGAAACTGATTGAACTTCGAATCTAATCACCGCCGATCCGTGACCGCTTTAAAGCCCTGGGTCACTTAGGGTTCATCTAGTCTAAGCTCTAAGAGTTTAGCTACACATATTCATCACAAAAGAATCAAAGACAAAGAAAGAGTTCATCATACAAAGGAAGAACAGAAAAGTATCTGAAAAACCTAATTAAGACGACTCCGGCAGAACTTCGATCTTCCGGTAGACTGCAATCCTAGCTCCGAGTCTTCGAGATGGAAGGGATGGTGTCACGATCTCTTTCCCGCTCTTCGAACTCTAAACTCTCTCTTCAAACTCTTACGAATCCTTGGAATTATGATTATGAAAAGTATCTGATTTTGCGCCGCCGGTTAAGTATTTATACTTAACCCTAATTCAGCCGGATTTTGCCTAATATTTTCACCGAAAATACTATGGTATTTTCGCCAAAAAATCTTGGTGTAAATGGGGAGCCCGCCGGTTGATTTCTCCTGTAATTTTCGGTCCAATAGTTTTCGGTCGAAAACTTAGGGTTTTCGCCAAAAACTTCCTTCAGTCGGCATCAGTGATTTTGTGCATGTATTTTCGCCGAAAATGCTAGGGTATTTTCGCCGAAAATTCCTTTGTAAACCGGGGCAGGAATTGTTCGACTTGATTGGCTCCTTGGATCGATTTCGGTGTAATTCCTCGAGGTTCCAACGCTTTAGACACGTCCTTGGCTACTTTATTTGACGTCAAAAACCTGTGCTAACATAAAAACACTAGAAAACCATCAAATAGACCCGAAACGGGCCAAGGTAACACAAATGGCACGAGATAGGGCAATCGATTGAATATTCGTTATTCTACCCTAAAAACCATGTCTTAAGCAAGGAAATGTCGCTTAAATGAGGCTGATAATCACGTCAAATCGAGTGTCATAACAGACTCTGACTATCAGAAAACACCATAGGCTTAATCCCTCTTTCCCATCTTCTCATGATCATACTCTTATTATGAATGTGCCATGATCTACTCAAAATCCAATCACATAGTTTCACAGATTTGAACTCAATCAGGAAAAAATTATCATCTAATGTTGAAACAATAACCTGCCCTTCATAGCCCCAAAGTCGATTTAACATTGATACAAGGACTCTGAATGGCGAAGGAGTTCCCAAGAACTGGATCACACCGCAACTTTCAGTCTCTCCATCCCTTTATCTAGGACCTCCTTTGGTAGCTTAAGCACACCTCCTTTCAACGCCAACTCTGGAATCTCAATGAATTTGAGATCATTCGCTGGATCGGAGATGATATCAGCCTAGGATTTAGCCACCTGCTTACCTTTCGAAGGCTCTCCCACTTCCATAAAGCGAACAAAACCGGGGCCTCAGAGGCCTACCGGAGACCTAATCAATCAGAAAGTCTCTGGGAGCGCACCCATCAGAGATAGACTCTCGACAATCAAATTAGATCTAACTATGCGACAACGAACAAAGAAAACAATGGAACAGTATCAAAGCAAAATAGGATAACACTAGACAAAGGGTTTTCGGGACCTCAGAGGCCTACCGGCAACCATCCACGCCCGGAGGAGTCCCCCTAGAGCTCACCCACCTAGGAAAAGCCCCTACCGGGGAAGACGATCAGAAAATGCTGCCCGCAGTCGAGAGAGAAATCATTGCTAAGCTACGCGCTCCACGCGCAAGATTTGAATTTAACCAATGTTATCAGACCTAGACCGGGGAACGAACCGGACTAGGAAAAGGTTCAAGGGTCAGGGTAACCAGAAAAAACCGTTAAAAACCCAGTTAGAAAATCAGACTATATACAAAAATTTATTATACATCCAATCCAAATATTAAAGACCAAAATTTTAAAATTTAATAGCTGAAAAATATCAAACACCAATAAAATCATAATTCAAAAAATTCCATGCAGTAACCTTCAAATATCCAACACCAATAGAATCATAACCTTTAAAATATTCCATGTAGTCATGTTCACAATAGGAAAATGATAAATACTAATACAAATCTTGCCGATTATTTTTTCCCAGTTCGACGCTTCTAGACTTCTAGTTCCTCTTTAATTGTCTTTTGCTATTCCGGATTACATATTATATTGAAAATTTGATTATTAAATATAATTTCCATTTTTCAGAAGTTGCCATTTTATGGGTCGGGTTTGTCCGTTTTGTTGGCCGGGCTGAACGACTTTTCTGGCGGTTACACAAGTAACTCGCGGGTCGTTTAATTTCGGATATTTGGGTCTCCCGGCCCGCTTGCTCTCACGGTTCTCGGTTTTAATGGGTCGACCGGTCAGGTCGGGCCGGGTCTGTCAACCATGAATTTAACTACTACTCTTAGTGGCTTAAATTGGACTCTTTTTATTTCTTTATTATTTTAGTAGTTAGTTTCGTAGTAGGAAAATGAGAGCCTGTTCTCCCTTCCTCACCTATAAATAGAGGCCTATACACCTCATTGTAAGACACTTTCAATCAATAAACTCTTAAACTTTGGTTTCTTCTTGCATTATATGCAATTCTCTGTTCGACCTTCATGGGATTGATTGTCGTCTAGACCGGCTTATGGCCATAGCATCATCTCTTGAAGTGGCACCTTCAACTTGATACTTGTGGTTCCTAGCTCCTTTATAGCTAGAGGGTCAAAGTCCTCTCTCCGCCCCGGTTCCGAAGGTTTTCTACTCGCTGCTTGAAGATCAGCTTGTGGGTGGTTAGGGTCTTCCGCCCACGGTTGCGGTGGTTCACATCACTCCATCGTTCACATCACCTTTTCTCCATCAATTTTTCTCTCCAACAACTTTATAAGCAGATGCGTTATCTGTTATGATTTGAAGAACATTTTCTTCTTTAACATTCTCTACAACCTCATCTAGCATCTCAAACACCTTCTGTGTATTCTTGGAAAAGTGGGATGTATCAAGCTACTCAATGAATATAGTCCCTTTTGGACTATTAACCAAGAAATTGCAAATCCGTCTTCGTTCCTGACATTATGCGCATCCAACTTTTATCCATTCATTTTAGAATATGTTGAGTTTTGCTTCCACTTCTTCCAACTCTTCTTAAAAAGTTTCTCTCTAATATCATGATATAAAAGGTGGTTAAAACCAGGACCATGTCTCGCAGCAAGCTCGAACATATATAAGTACTCAAGCTCTCTTGCAGCATTAAACGATGTACCAGTTAAGTATAGAACAATCTAGCTATACTCTTATCTGCATCCTTTTTAAGATCTTTCTTCAATAATGTGTTCATAGTTGTTTGAGTACGAGTAGGAGGCACACTACTTGAACCGCTTGCACGAAGAGATGAATATATAGTTTCTTGAGATCCAGTTGCAGAAGTTGTAGTACTATCCAAGATGTCTAACATATGTTTCCTAACATCATCGGGTACACTTAAACATGGCTCTACATTCACCTTCGTTCTACAAAATGACGTTTGAAACAAAAAATGCCACTATAAAATACCTTGGAACAAAATTTGCACTTGGTTTTCATTGAATCACCATCAATATCTGTTGCATAGTGCCAACCGGGATCTCGTCTACTTCCAGAAGCATTTTTCTTTCTCTGAGCTGCCTCAACTTAGATGCAGAAGCAGTAGCACATCCATCACCACCTGAAGACATTTCCTGCAAAACATGAGTAAACTAGTATCAATTTACCCACTCGTTTCACTTTCAGTTACTTTATAGTTGTAGGCAGCTCAATTGAATGAGAGTAGCAAAACACTAATATTAATCACTGTCAAAACTCAAAACGAGTTAACTGCTGACTTACCAAAGTGCTCACTTTCAAAGCAAGAAAAAGCAAGCAACAAAAGTGGACGTGTGGAACCATAAACACTATGTTAATCACTTGAAACGAGTAAACTAACTTACCAGTAAGTAAACACTTAAATAGCTGCTGAAGGGAAAGAGGATGACAGAGGCAGACTCGGGTCTCGGACAGCCTTAGCAGAGAAGAGTGGAAGACGGGTGACTTGGACTACCTGTAGCAGGGAAGAAGGAAATATGGTGAGTTGGTGACTGGTTAGTCGTCAGACTCAGACAAGCTGCAGAGAAGAAGAGTAGATGGTGACTCACTGTTAGAGTCGGTACTCGATGCTAATGAACGGTGGAATAACGAAAGGAATCGATGGAACTTGAAAGAACTGAAGAAGTCATGGCTCAACGCTTAAGAAATTGATGGAAAGACTCTGAGAAGTGACTAGACACTGAAGAAATCAATGGAAGGACGACAGAAAGACGTCGGGAAGAAGGGAAACCGTAGCACTGTAGCGCAGTCGGCTAATTTTGGGGGAAGTGGTAGTTGGGAAGTGGTTCGATATTTTGGGTTGAACCAAAAAAACCAAACAAGTCAAGTTAAACTAGTGAGATTTTTTGGTTGATTCTAGAAATTCACAAAATCGTATAAAATCATAAAAATCATTGATTTTGCAATTTTAGCGATTTTGTTATCAATTTCACCCGATTTTGATGGAAAATAATTTTATAGTTAAATCATGATCGTTTTTCATATGTGAAGTCGTAAAATTGTACGATTTTATGATTAAAATCACGATTTTTAACTACACTACTCATCCTACTACATGGTACTCAAATGCCAAATGTGAAGAAACCAATGCGATGCAAAGAAGCTTTAAGTTGGATTTCATAACACATGTTTCGTCTAGCTCAAAGACCTAAAAGAAAGAGCGCTCTCGGGAGGCACCCTAAGCGTTTCCTTTAAATTTTCCTTTATTTTTGCTTTTTCCTTTCTTCCTTGCGTTGCATTTCATCTCGTCTAGTTGAGATCTTGGGCAGACTCGGTGGTTTCGTTCTCGTTGTTTTCTTTGAGTGTTCTCTTTTGTTGTTTCATTTTGCGATTGGGTCATGTTGAGTGTCGATCCTCCTGTTTCTTTTAATAGTTTTTAGGTTGTTTTTGTAACAACCCATCCCGAATCAACTCGGTGAAACCCATGGTTGAACCAGTTTTGGGTATTACCGAGTAAAAACCGTTACAAAAGACAAAGTAAAAACCGAAATTAAAAGGGGAAAGTAGACGTCTGAGGCCTCCATAAAACCATGAAAAGGTGAAACCGTGTACAAATTCCAACTCGACATAAATCCATAAAAATCCAACATAAACCCAAAAGTACATAAAACCACTATTTTCAAAGCCAGACCCAGACCGGTCGATTCGACGGTTCAACCGTGAGCCGGCCATCCGCCCGATACCGGCAATCGTTTCAAGGTCGCCGATAAAACCGACCAACAGACCGATCCAACCGCGATAATCGGCCGGTTAGACCACTGTAACAAACCCGATCAGCTCGGCCCAAAAAAGATCTTTATAACTTTTGACCCAACAAAAAATTGTTTGGGCCTTAATTCAATAATCTTTCACTTGTGGCAAACGGCTAGGAGACACTTGTAACTTATAGGCTGGATGATCTTTCCTTTCTGAATTTTAAGCAATGTGGTATAAGGATAGACTCTCTTCCTTTATTGTTTCTTTCTAATTTCTTACTGCTATTCTTTTACTTCGTATGTATTTGAAACTCTGAAGATTCTTATCCTTGACCACCCAAAAAAAGAAGAAGAAAAAAAGGGAATTTACTATATTGATCACAGTGATTAGCTTAACCACCCAACGCAATGTCTTGGTATTATCTGGATAGGGGCTCCAGTATTTTCTACTTTCCACACCCTCTCTTCAACTACCTATTGCTGCTGGTGCTACTGCTGCAACAGGCCTGCTCCTTTCATTTGGTTTTCATTTCTAGAGAAGAATGACAATAAAGTGACGAGCAGCACAAATATAAAGCACAAACCCATGTGCATTCCAATTGAAGTTCTTTGATGTGTGGAGGATTCATATATTGTTGGTAATGGTGGCATGGTGCATTGTGATAGAAAGAAGAGAAGTTGGTTCAGTAGAGATGTGCATTACAATTGCCAGTTACACCACCAAACCCATTTGTACATCTTAAAAGCCCTGCACTTTGTCCTCCATATTAGCCAGCTTCAATACTCTTTATAGCCACAATAGCTAAAAATCCTATTTAGTTTAGTAAGTGTGGTATTCAACTTTTTTATCTATTTCTTAATTTCACATAATATTTTAACTCTCTGTACCTCCGGTTTGGGTCCGGCTTAATTAAAAAATTTTTTCCGGTCTGGCTTAACAATATTTATTTATTTATTTAATAATTAAAACGGTTCGACCCGGTATGCAAACGGTTAACCTCGGTTAAACCATAGACCCTGAACCCCTGACCTTACCGGCTCGACCCCCCCGATCCGGTTCTGAAAACCATGCATAAAACCCCCCAAATGTCAAGGTAAACTGAAAAGAGAGAACAAGTCAACTTCGAGTATACTCCAGTCTTCACCTCATCACTTCAAGCCGGGACTTCTCGAAATCAATCTCCACCTCAAAACACCAACAACTCCACTCACTAGCCACGAGATCTGGAAAGGGATCAATTTCCTATTGAAATTGAGTGAACCCACCGGGCCTCCTACACGTTGTCCTAAAAAAACAAAAGGAGCGATTCCAACTCCGCACAAGACAATCGACAATGGAACCTTACATGACCCCTTCCAGATTTTAACATCCTAAAGTAGTCTAGGTGATCATAAAAGGTTCAGTTCTTCATTCTCATTTCACAAGCAATAGCATAAATATAATCACAAACGAAGCAACATACAAATCATAGCACAAGGTTCACAACCAGTTCACAATCACCATTCATACACACATCATGACACATACGCACAACCAATCACAAATTAATTCCTAGATGAGTTATTAGCGTCAAGGAGTTATCCCCCCACCACCACCGGCCGACCGACGCACCCCCCCTGCCACATGGGGGGAACCATTATCATCCCTCATCACTATCTCTCATCGAGTAATCCTCGACACCTGATGACACTCGATTTGACGTGATTACCACCCTCATTTAAGCGACATTTTTCTTGCTTAAGACATGGTTTTAGGGTAGAATAACGAATATTCAATTGATTGCCCTATCTCGTGCCATTTGTGTTACCTTGGCCCGTTTCGGGTTTATTTGATGGTTTTCTAGTTTTTATGTTAGCACAGGTTTTTTGCCGTCAAATAAAGTAGCCAAGGATGTGTCTAAGGCGTTGGAACCTCGAGGAATTGCACCAGAATCGATCCAAGGAGCCAATCAAGTCGAAAAAAATTCTTGCCGGTTTACAAAGGAATTTTCGCCAAAAATACCCTAGCGTTTTCGGCGAAAATACATGCACAAAATCACTGATGCCGACTGGAGGAAGTTTTCGGCGAAAACCCTAAGTTGTCGACCGAAAACTATTGGACCGAAAATCATAGGAGATAGCGCCGGCGGACCATCCATTTACAAAGGAATTTTTCGCCGAAAATTCTTCAATATTTTCGGCGAAAATATAGGCAAAATCCGGCTGAATTAGGGTTAAGTATAAATACTTAACCGGCAGCCCAAAATCAAAACATACCTCATAATAATCATAATTCCAAGGATTCTCTCAAGAGTTTTTGGAGCAAAGAGTTTAGAGTTCGAAGAGCCGGAAAGAGATCGTGACGCCATCCCTTCCATCTCGAGGACTCGAAGCTGGGGTTGCAGTCTACCGGAAGATCGAAGTTCTGCCGGAGTCGTCTAATTAAGGTTTTTTCAGATTCTTTTATGTTCTTCCTTTGTATGATGAAACTTTTCTTTGTCCTTTGATTCTTTTGTGATGAATTTGTGTAGCTAAACTCTTAGAGCTTAGACTAGATGAACCCTAAGTGACACAGGGCATTAAAGCGGTCATGGATGGGCGGTGATTAGATTCGAAGTTCAATCATTTCTCTTTCATGTTTGATTTGTTCTTCATTGTTCATGTTTCTTGTCTGGATTGATCACCTAGATTAGATTCTTGTTAAGCTAAGGATAGAAGCGAACGCTCGCCTACTTTAGAACATCAAATTGAACAATTAACCTATAATTGGAGCGTGCCTTCGTAGGAACCGGTTAGGGTTAATCCACTGCAAGAGTAACTCATAATCGTTAGTAATTCCACGAGTTAAGTTAAGTCGTTGCGAGAGGCGACCGTACCCGGGGACTAATTAATCTTGGTAGCTAGAACGGATTAGAGGAACTTTCGCCGGTCTTAAACCTAAGGGCAAGGAGTTATGGTGGTGTCTTAGAATTGATTGAATGAAATCGAAATCCGCTGATCTGTTGATTGCCAATGCTCTGGGGAACGAAGGGGGATTCAAAGTCTAAGTTCGTCGTCATCTCTGTTTTTAATCAACCGATTTTCCATTCTGTTCTTAGTTTAAATTTTTTATTTTCTTGCATTTCTTAGATTTAGAAGTCGTGGAACTCATACCACGCACGAAGTGCTTAAAAACCTAAGTAATTTGCTAACTTATTTGAGTAGTCAATCATAGAAGACCCGTGGAATACGATTCTACCCTAGGTGTTAGCTTTGTTAGTTATTTGTTTGAACCCGAACAACGATCTTAGGTTCACCAAATTGGCGCCGTTGCGGGGACTTCTTTTGACTGTTTGAAAGAAGAACTGGCAATTTATTCTTCTATTTTCCATTTTTTCACTTTTCCACCCACTTCGATTTACACTGGTTTTGTGTTTTTGTTATTTGTAGATTGTTCACAGGTGTATGCATCGCCGCCCTTGGACTCGCTCTCAAAACCCACAAGGCTAAGAGTATAGAGAGACCAAGCAGTTCTGCTCCACCTCGACAATCACAGATTCCAAGGAGAAGCAGAATCAATCCACCTCCACCCGTCATCCGAATTAAGATTGAGGGAACTGAAGGAGAGTCCCTCATCTTCACCGTTATCGTCACCTACATCCGTTTCATACACCCCAGTCACTCTCACCTCCTCCATCTCCTACCATGACTGATCAATTACCACCACCACCACCACCAGGCGGAAATCCACCACCGCCGCCTGCACAGAAAAGTCTAGCTGATTACAACAAGTCGAGCGCGACTAGCATTCGATCTACCATTTCCGTACAGCGCATTGAAGGAGATCCTGACTATGAGATCAAGATTCCATTCTTGAAATATGAATCTCTAGGGATTTACAGTTCGAAGGCAGGCCCCTAGACAATCCGTGCACTCATCTTGCAGATTTCCTTGATCTCTGCAGCATTTCAAGAAAAAAGAAAACCTCGACAAGAATACTCTTTGTTTGAGAGCTTTCCCGTTCTCTCTGAAAGGCGCTGCTAAGAGGTGGCTTACTGGCAAACCACCTGGATATTACACCAATTGGGATACTCTGGGGTCAGGACTTTTTTTGAAGAATACTTTCCTCCTGCCAGAAACAACAGCCATCAAGGACAGCATTGCCAGGTTCTCCAGAAAGAAGGAGAAAGCTTATATGATACTTGGAATCAATTCCAAGAACTTCTCTACAACTGCCCTCATTATGGATTCGAGTAGAGGCAGTTAGCTGAAATCTTTGCTCGAGGTCTTCGAGAAGAATCGCCAAGTGGGTCAATTTCCCTAGCTGAAGCTGCTCTTCTTCACTTCGCAAACTGTGCTTCCAAGTCAAGGAACTAGAACGACAATCTGAAGGATCAAGGAGCAAGCTCGATCTCGAAGCAGCTATCAAGGTAGAAGTAAGAAGCATTTGAAGAAGTCTACCACACTAGTCAAACCGCCGGCAACTTCTGTCTATGTTGCCGATTGCGAATGGGTGGGAGCTTGCGCACATAATGGAGGCCGCTGCCAGAATTTTGGTAAGACAGAAGTTCTGGTCCGCCGAAGAGGTAAATTTCGTTCAACAAGGCTTCGTTAATAATCAGAATGGTTATGCTGGCTACCGCAACTTCAGGCAGCAAGGGAACTATCAAGACAGACCTCCCTACAATGCTGGGCGCCAACCATAACCAGAACCAGAATAACCGCCCCTGGTCCAGCCAGGATCAGAAGCCTAACCATCCGCCGCAGGTGTCTACCAGCCGCCCGCACCGTAATTCGGGTAACTATGGAACTGCTCCTGGCAATCGCCAGAATCAATATTTGAATAACACCTATCCAGGGCAGCAGTACCAGAAAGAAAACAATGTCAGTGACCTGGACAAGAAGCTTAGCCAGATCATCACCAGACTAGATGATCATGACAGTCAGTTTAAAGCTCAAGCTCTTCTCATCAAGAACAGATAGCAGCCGGTCAAAGAATTGAGCAAGCTGTGAACAACATCTCGAGCATGCTAGCATCTGGTCGACCATTTGGCCAACTTCCGAGCCAGACAGAGCCGAATCTGAGAAAGGAGCAAGCCAAGATGGTATCTGTTAGAAAATTTACAAGCTTATCTGCTGATGCTTGTTCTGTTTTAACCAGGATCGCTGAATCTCAAGAGAAGAAGGAAGCACTACAAGTGGCGCCTAAGGAGGAAGATCCTCCTCTTGCACTGTACGTCGTGAAACCTCCTTTTCCAAGAGCATTGCTGCCGAATGCAAGGATCGAGACTGCATGAAGGGAATAAAGAAGGATATCCTGATGCTCGTATCAAGAAACCGTCCTCTCCATATCCAGCTAAGTGCTCTGATCCTGGTTCTTTCACTCTACCTTTTGTCATTAATGATGTTGAGATAGAACGTTGTTTGGTTGATCTTGGCGCGTCTGTTAATGTTATGCCTATGAGTCTATATGAAAAATTGAACCTAGGAGAACTTGAACCGCCTAGTATGCAACTTATCTTTGCTGATAGATCACTTAAAACTCCTAGGGGAGAAATCAAAGACGTTGTTACTAAATGTGGTCCTTTCACGTTCTTAGCTGACTTTGTTATCATTGACACTAGTAAGGATGATTCCACCATTCTCATAGGACGACCTTTCATGGCTACTACTGGAATGCAAATTAACGTTCCAAATGGTTCTTTAACTTTGAGAGTTGGTAAAGAAACGGTCACGTTCCGCCTTAAAGACGGAATGAAATATAATCCTAAGAATGAAGAATTTCATTGTTTAGCTGTTGAAACTGTGGAGTTGACTCCGATCAACTCCGTTACTGATATCTCTTCTAGTGTGCCTAGATCAATTGCTGTTGCAGGTGCTGGACAGATTACCAAGCAGAAACTGAAATCTGTTCCTCAAAAGCCGTCAAAGAAGAAGGAACTGAAAGCCTCTTCTAAGCCACCGAGCACAAAGCCTAGCAGACCTCAGGGAAAGAATAAGAAGACGAAGACTCACATGGTCTGGAGACCAGTTGTGCCGCCACCTTCTTCCGAGCCAGCTGCACCACCAATTCATTCCAAGCTACCGGCGCCGGAACAAGTATGGAAGGAGAAGCAAAAAGCATCTCCTAAGGAAATACTGACGATCACTGATCCTGGTGATATCAAGCCGGAGGTTAAAGAAAAGAAGGAGTCGATCATTCTCATTCCGTCCACTGTCTTCCTTGTGGAAGATGATCCCTTGACAGAACTATTCGGACCCTTCATGATCACTGACCACCTTCCCGACGGCCATACCAAGCTCTTACACGCGAACGGGAAGAAATTCATGCTCACCGGAGAAGCCCCGAAGCTCTACTTTATGAACTCCGAAGCTAGCATTAAGGAGAATCTGAGTTGGGATGTCTCCTAATACCATCCAGGTATCGTCCAACTCAAGGACGTTAATAAAAGAGCGCTTCATGGGAGGCAACCCACGGCTGGAGTCAGTTTTTCATTTGTGTCAACCTTAGTGTTTTAGAGTCGGTTCGGGGAGCCAAATGTGTCAGTTTGTTTGATTTCATATTTTTCTTGTGTAGTCTGTGTGTCATAGTGTCAGTTGCAAGTCGATTGAGGTCTTTTCGATTTTTGTGGATTTAACTGTGATTTACTGAAGTTTGTCGGGATTGCGAAAATATTTTCAATCGTAGAGTTCAATATTTTTGGCGAAAATAACCCATATTTTTGGCGAAAATTATCTTTGAAATCCCACTGAGTTTTCCAAACGTTCCTGTTTCACATTTTTGGCGAAAATGTACTAATGTTTTCGTCAAAAATTTCTTTTGAAAACGGGCAGTACCTTTTAACTAGCATTTTCGACGAAAACTTGCACTTATTTTCGCCGAAAATGTCTTTGAAAATCACCAACTATTCACTTTAAAAATTCGGACTTCTTCCCTCTCTTTCCTCTTTTCATTCTCGATTTTAAGAACAAAACCCTCCCCCTGTGTTTTCCATTTTCCCGCCGACCGCCACCTTACCCTCGCCCCCGCTCACTCCTGGGAGGCAACTTTGTGGGCCGACTCCTCATCTCCTTCGGCCTCAGCCAAGAATATGGCCCGAACATCCCACCCGCAGAGTACGCACCGTTGGAGGCAATTTGGCGGTCGAGTACAACCTCGATCTCGACATCAGCCCCCTAGTAGCAGCGGATCCTCTCTCGAAGACAAGGACGAGTCGGAGGAAGAAGATGATGATTCTGAGCAGCAGCCCCAGCCGCAGCCAGAGTTTCATGACCATATACCCTCGCCACATCATCAGGCAGGGTATGCACACCAGTCGCCGCCGCACATTCCAGATCCATACCAGACTGCCTCACCCTCAGCACCGACCGCACCCCGAGGACATTGGTGAGCTGTATAAGCGACTGCAGGAGTGGCGCATCACCGACAACGCCACTCAAGAGGCGAGATGGACTATTATGCAGCAAGCATATGCACCGCGCTGATAGGCGGTATGAGGCACAAATGGAGTGGCAACGTCAGCTCGGTGATTTCCTCCACTTTCCACCTCCCGGCGCGCCTAACCAGCAGTGACCGGGTTGTATCCTCTTTCTTGTCCCTTCTTTTTATTTATCTTTTCGATTTCGATCCAACTTTTTTCTGTGTGGATCCGGGGCACTTGTCCCAGTTTCCTTTTTATGTTTCATTTGTTTTTGTTTTGTAGGCAGTAGGGAGATTCCCTTTGCTTCGCTTCGGTAGATTCCCTCCGCTCCGAGGACCCGTGCTCATCCCCTACACCAACCATCTCGGTCCAGGTTCTTCTACTTCACTCTCAACTCTAGAATTAGTCCTGTGAGGACACAGTCCGATTTAAGTGTGGGGTAGGATGCTAGAGAACCTTGCATGAACTTGATTGCCCTTGATTGTGTTTTTTGTGTGCCTCGTGATTCCATTCCAGTCTCTCTAGCATTAGAATGGCTCAGTTCTTGATTTTTGATGTTAAGTTGTTGTTCAAACTTTCACAATGATGCTTAGACTGCTTAACCTAGAACTTGAGAACCAACTTGTATACTTTGATGCTAAATTGCCTGGTCAGAACAGAATTTTTAAAATCACACTTGTAGTTTGTAGCATAAATTGCATGAAAATGACCGAATCCGACTAGCAAACCAACTGTGAGCTTTTGATCCATTGCACGTAACTTGCAATTTTAATTATTTTTTAGTGGTTTTTGTTTGCTTGAATGAGTTAGAATTTGCATGAGACCTACTCGAGACCACACGATGACCCTTGAGCTTGGCCTGTTCTTTTGGTTCGATTATACATTAAGCCATTTCCCATTCTTTCATTCCCCGTTGATCCCCTGTGGTTGTAGTTCTAGATTGACCTACCGGAAGTCGTTTGTGGTAACCTGCCTATAGCCATTAAACAGTGGTCTTAGCTATTATGTCCAGATGTGTAAACCCCTCTAGCAACTAAAAGAAAAATCGGCACAAAAGAAAAAAAATGAAGAAGAAAAGAAGCAAGCTTCGAAAAAATGAAAAGAAGAAAAATCAGAAAAAGAGAAAAGTTTCAAGTTTTTAGTTCAATAAAACGTTCTTCTCCCTACAAATGGAAGAACGAAGTCAAAAGAAAAGTCCTTCTTGACTGGATAGATTCGAGGGAAGTTAGTCGAAAGCTACACCGCACAAAGCCATCATCATACATTCCCATCATCCATCACATCATAAACCCTTGTAGTGTAGAATTCGTTACAGTGCTAGCAGGGAAGTCCTTCTTGACTGGAGACTCGTGTTGTCACAGTGGTGGAGATGTGGTTGAATTGCAAACTTATGACAAAATTCAGTAATAGAAAATGATTGAGAGCAGAAACACGTCCTTAAAACACAGAGAGTGAGAGTTCCCCATTTACTAATATATTTCCTGCGTGAGGAGTCTGGTCGGTCAGGTCAAATTCGTGCATAATTGGTTGCTACTACTTTTCGTGTGCAGTTTATTAGTGAGACCAGGTTGTTTGGCTGATCTGTATGCATGTTAGGTTTCTTGTTCTAGGATCTATCTGTTTAATAATTCATTGTGTTTGATTGAACTCCAATTTAATCGATCTTATCATTTGTGAACATGAGCGTTTCTATTCAGTTTGCTTGAGGACAAGCAAAAGCTTAAGTGTGGGGTATTTTGATGACACTCGATTTGACGTGATTATCATCCTCATTTAAGCGACATTTCCTTGCTTAAGACATGGTTTTTAGGGTAGAATAACGAATATTCAATCGATTGCCCTATCTCGTGCCATTTGTGTTACCTTGGCCCGTTTCGGGTCTATTTGATGGTTTTCTAGTGTTTTTATGTTAGCACAGGTTTTTTGCCGTCAAATAAAGTAGCCAAGGACGTGTCTAAGGCGTTGGAACCTCGAGGAATTGCACCGAATCGATCCAAGGAGCCAATCAAGTCGAAACAATTCCTGCCCGGTTTACAAAGGAATTTTCGCCGAAAATACCCTAGCGTTTTCGGCGAAAATACATGCACAAAATCACTGATGCCGACTGGAGGAATTTTTCGGCGAAAACCCTAAGTTTTCGACCGAAAACTATTGGACCGAAAATCACAGGAGATAGCAGCCGGCGGACCATCCATTTACAAAGGAATTTTCGCCAAAAATTCTTCAATATTTTCGGCAAAAATATCAGGCAAAATCCGGCTGAATTAGGGTTAAGTATAAATACTTAACCGGGCCCAAAATCAAAACATACCTCATAATAATCATAAATCCAAGGATTCTCTCAAGAGTTTTGGAGCAAAGAGTTAGAGTTCAAAGAGCCGAAAAGAGATCGTGACGCCATCCCTTCCATCTCGAGGACTCGGAGCTAGGATTGCAGTCTACCGGAAGATCGAAGTTCTGCCGGAGTCGTCTTAATTAGGTTTTTCAGATTCTTTTCTGTTCTTCCTTTGTATGATGAACTCTTCTTTGTCTTTGATTATTTTGTGATGAATATGTGTAGCTAAACTCTTAGAGCTTAGACTAGATGAACCTAAGTGACCCAGGGCTTTAAAGCGGTCACGGATCGGCGGTGATTAGATTCGAAGTTCAATCAGTTTCTCTTTCATGTTTGATTTGTTCTTCATTGTTCATGTTTCTTGTCTGGATTGATCACCTAGATTAGATTCTTGTTAAGCTAAGGATAGAAGCGAACACTCGCCTTACTTTAGAACATCAAATTGAACAATTAACCTTATAATTGGAGTGTGTCCTTTCGTAGGAACCGGTTAGGGTTAATCCACTGCAAGAGTAACTCATAAATGTTAGTAATTCCACCAGTTAAGTTAAGTCGTTGCGAGAGGCGACCGTACCCGGGCGACTAATTAATCTTGGTTGCTAAAAACGGATAGAGCGAACGTTCGCCGGCTTAAACCTAAGGGTAAGGAGTTATGGTGGTGTCTTAGAATTGATTGAATGAAATCGAAATCCGTTGATCTGTTGATTGCCATTGCTCTGGGGAACGAAGGGGGATTCAAAGTCTAAGTTCGTCTGTCATCTCTGTTTTAATCAACCAATTTCCATTCTGTTTTTAGTTTAAATTTTTTATTGTCTCTGCATTTCTTAGATTTGAAGTCGTGGAACTCACACCACGCACGAAGTGCTTAAACCTGAGTAATTTGCTAGCTTTTTTGAGTAGTCAATCATAGAAGACCCGTGGAATACGATCTACCCTAGCTTGTTAGCTTTGTTAGTTTTTTTTGAACCCGAACAATGA
>JAVBHU010000080.1:0-46867 GCA_034768395.1 Linum lewisii | reverse complement strand
CCGGTAATGGTAAGAAGAAGGAATAGAACAGAGGCGGCGACGATGGCAGAGGCGGCGACGATGGCGGACGCGGCGACGATGGCGGACGCGGCGACGACGGCGGATGCGGCGACGATGGGTGAGGCGGCGAGGCTGTGACGCCGGAGCCGGAGCAGTGATGGTAAGAAGAAGAGTAGGGTCGGCGGAAATAAGAGAGGAGGTTAAGATTTGGAGTTGGCTCATATGAGGAGGGAGAGTGGAGAGTTAACCCTAATTTGGTTGGGCTTATTTATAGGCTCCATAAGCTGATGATGGGCCTGTTTGTATGCTCAATGAAAATGAAATAGAGGTTGATTGGGCTTAATTAAATCATAAATTTCACAAAAAAATTGATATATTTTATAAATTAAATTTATTTATTCAATATAACAATTTTAAATTTATTTTTGGGTGATTTTTTATATATTATCAATTATTTATAAATTTTAATCCTAACGCATAATTATTATTTTCTCAAAGGTACAAAAGTTATCGAAATGGACCCAGTGAATCCTAATGGTGTAGAAGAGGTATGTTAATAGATTTTTGTGTATTAATATTATTATTTAGCATTGATGATTTAATTTCATATTCTTTTTATAATTTTTTTTGCTTCAATTATGCAGGTAGAAAATCATAATATTGATTACTCACATTGGTTCACAACCGCAGAAATCTTCGAGTCTCATGATATTGCATTTGGTTGGGCTAACACAATTGCATTGGAAAAGGTTTTAACTTGGTCAAGGCTAGTAAAAAGATACTAATGGGGACAGGTCTAGCTTATTTCTACGTTACTTGTGACAGAGCTGGGAAATATTGAGGTAGTAAGGCAGATCAAGGAGCTAAGAAGCGAAACATACAACTACGAAGAAATGTGAATGTCCATTTATGTTGAAGATAAACGAGGAGATGCGTGGAAACTATTTGCTAACCGTCATCAGAGGAACACACAATCATCAACCAACGATTTATCATGATGGACACAGATGACGGGCTGCTATCGATGATGATCAATTGAAATATATACAAGTTCAATATACTTCTCAAGTAAAACCGTCCAAGATAAGACATGGAATGCATGTACGAAATCCTGAAAAGCCGCAACCAGCCATAAAACAGATTTACAACGCTACATGTAAATTGAGGTCATTAGAAAGAGGGGGGAGAAATCACACGCAACATATGTTGGCATTGGCTACTCACACCAGTATGTGGTCTTTTTTGACCAATGTGTTGAATCGGCTTCAGTTACCCATGTTTTTATGGCTCATCTGGAGGCAGTGAAATTGTATCGAGCATATCCTTATGTGGTTTTACTGGATTCGACGTACAAGACTAATAGGTACGGCTACCCACTGTCGAGTTGATTGGGATTACACCAGTGAGGAAAAGTTTTACTATTGCATATGTTATCATGAAGGATGAGTCAATTGACAGCTACAAATGGGTCTTAGAGAAGTTGAAGATGTTGGTGGAGGAAGATTCAGTACCAAACGTTATCGTCACTGATCGGGAGTTAGGATTGCTTGCCGCGATTAAGGAGACATTTCCACACTCAGTGCATTTGTTATGCATATGGCACATTTCGAATGTCGTGGAAACGAGAGCGAAGAATATGGTAAAAGATGGCAAATTGGGAAAAAATATCAAGAACAGATTGTGGAAAGATGTGTTGGAAGCTAGTACAGATGTTGAATTTCAGAGCGGATTGGAAGATTTTCAGAAAACATGGCCATGTATTGTTAGTTATCTAAACAATACATGGATGCCGCATTCTAAGAAGTTTGTCAAGTGTTACACAAACAAGGTCATGCACTTTGGAAACACTACTACTTCAAGGGTTGAGTCTTCTCACGCTGCTTTAAAATTGTGTTTAGTTAACTCTGCACTTGCATTGGATACTGTTTGGAAACGTACGCACACTTTGTTGGAGGGGCAACATGTTGATATACGGAATTCGTTGGAGCAAATCATGCAGCGTTCACATACCCTCCAATCACGGTCGCCTGTTCTCATCCTTGGCTGGTCATGTGGCTACGTATGTTATCATTTTGATGCACGAAGAGTATGATAGGGGTGTGGTCCTTGTGTAGGATTGAATGAAAGGTGTGGTTGTACAATTGTTACAACACATGGCTTATTATGTGCTTGCAAACTACATGATCTGCATCGTAAAGGTCAACGAGTCCATTTGCAGGATGTAAAATTTGTTCTGGAGAACATTACGCTACAACCAAGCGGGTTCGATGCCAGAATCAATCTTGATCATCTAGATAGTCTCTTCGAAGGAGTCTGTGCGTCTGATCCATCATTACGAAGAATCATAGCTGAAACCATACATAGACAATTGCATCCCGAAGATGAAGATCTTGAGGACCCAGTAGAAAATGAAACTCGCAAAGGCCGACCAAAGAAGTCTACAAGCCGAAACCCTTCTGGAGTGGAATATGCAAGAAAAAAGTACCCTACGCCAAATAATTCCCCAAATTTCAAACGGCCTGACACGACTTCATCACAAAATAGATCGACGTTCACACAACATGGGTCTACATATTCTACCTTCGATCTTCCGTCAGGTTGACTTTCTATACATATACAATTCTTATATATATGTGTGTGTGTGTGTGTATGAGTGAACTAACTAATATTTATTTCAAATTAGAACACGGTGCGCCTCTCGAGACAAACTATGTAGAGCAGAAATCGTTGAAGGAGTTAGAGAGAAAATCGGTGGGGGAGAAGGCTGGAATGAGGTTCACGGTCAGAAGGGGGGTGATTAGGGTTTAGTCGCATGCCTGTTGTTAGTCGCAGGCGCCTGCGACTAGTCGCAGGCCAAAGCTTAGTCGCAGGCGGCCTGCGACTATATAGTCGCAGGCCCATACTTTGTCGCGGGCCGCCTGCGACTAAGCTGGTGGCCTGCGACTAGCTTAGTCGCAGGCGTAGAATAAGCCTGCGACTATATTACCTTTTTTCTGTAGTGTTTAGAGGCAGATAATTTATAACTGCCTCTATAGGTTGTATGATTAATTTTTTTAGAGGCAGATAATTTATAATTGCCTCTATATGTTGTGTGATTAGCTTAGAGATAGATAACTTGTAAATTTTTTAAAGGTAGATAACTTGTAAACTCTGTACTATTTTATATAGATAAATGTTAGATAATATATAATTAATGATATGTGTAATAAACGCTAACAATTTTCTTTTCTAATAATGAGTAAAAAATTTTGTTCATTTTTTCAATTTTGCTTTCTTTTTCTTGGCATAGTTTCTCCATATTATTGAGTTTTATAATTCATATTTAAAAACTGCGCACAAAATATCTGTAAGTGCTCTTGAACCAAATGGTAAGAACTAAGAACTTAACACATTTCCTTGAACCACCCAGGTTCAAATTCCATAGATAGCAATAGAGTAGAAAATAATATATGTAAATAGTGAAAGAGTCCAATAGTGGAAAATATCCTGGTTGGAATGAATTCTGTTTAAAAGCATATATATGTGCCTCTAAAAAAATTTATCAGCAACAAAAATAAGTACCTCTAAAAGGCGGCTAAGATGACTGAATAAGAGTTGTTTAAAGTTGCAATTACCAACAATTATATCTGCCACTGATTCTTCCATTAGTGGTAGATAAAATGTGCCACCGTATTTGCCTCAAAAGACCTTTAGCGACAGGAGCGTTGGTGGCACTTAAGCTATCTGCCTCTAAGACTCTATAGAGGCAGAAAAATGCCTTTTAGAGGCACATACGGTGTGCCTCCGTAGCCAGATTATGTTGTAGTGAGTCATCTTTAGAGAAAAATTATTATTTATGGAGATATTTTAATAATAATTAGCATGATTTTTTTATAATATTGGTGTTAAATTTATCTTGTGTAGATAGATGATAATTTATTAATTTCATCCATAGATTAGTTTGCAAATAGAACATACTGATATTTGTATAGTTTTAAAGAAGATTACACATGTTTAAATGAATATGAGGTAACCATCGAGTGAGCTATAGATAATTGTTTATCCCATATTAGTGTTGAAAGAATTTGATGTCACTATAAAAAGAATAGATTTAATTTTATATCGCATACTTTTAAAAGTGAAAAAGCAACATCATCCAACTTATGTGTGATATCATGTCGAAACATGAAAATGAACTATACCACTAATTTATTAAATTTTGTGGTTGATTTACCATTTCAGGAATCAACTAGTGGAAAGAAGGAAAGAAATGAGACACAAGAGTATATGGACAAAAAAGAAGTGGAGGATTTCCTTAAAGAAGCATTCGACAATTTGATAAATAATTGAGGAGATCCTACCTATTATGCAGCTCCAAGACATCACAACATATAAAAGACAAATCATGATGGGAAACTTACTATTAATGGTGGTGACAGTTCTTATATAGAAGCAATTGTTTTTAATAATTGAGTTTTGATTCTTCAAAATCGAATCAATAAGGACAATAATACAACTTATCTTCCATATACTTGTCTCAAATGACATAATAGCTTATCATTAATTTTTTTTCCTTGTTTCTTTGGTTTGGTTATTGCACCCTTAACTTTTGGGGTATAGATTTTCTTTGATATTTAGAATAGACTTATTATTATTTTTAATCATATCGCTTTGTATGCTTTGAAGCAATCGCGACGTCATAATAATCTCCTATTCGTCTAACCCTCTCTCTGATTGAAACAGATCCATTGATGTCTGCAATTGGACCTTCTCTCTGCTAGAATAACACCACCATGAATGTCGACCTAGATAAGAGAATAGTTGCCAAAAGTCACATCGTAACCAATAGCGGTAGACATAAACTTTGTTACCTTCAATCCTCTCAATCTCTTTTCTCACTTCAAAAAATCAAATCCATCTCCAGCCCATTCCACCTCCTTCGCCACAGATTCAAACTCGACCTATTATCTCTCCCAAATTCACCTGATCATACCCAAATCAGCCTCATGTGACGCCCCATTACTGGTTCACTTGAATCGGGGTTGAGTTTCAAGATGGTACTTTTGTGTTGAGATTGCTAGAAACTAGTACAGTGTTGTACTCTGGAACTCCTTACTCGGAGATGACAATGGGCGTGGTATCAAGGACCACGACCGCAGATTTTCACAAACAACGATCGTTGGGTTAAACCCAACGACTATGGGATTAGTTAGAAAGAAATAGATGCTGGAGCTGTGGATCGAAGAATGGATGCAAGGAGCTGCACACCATTTTGTTTAAATGAGCACGGTTTTAGTTCATTTAATAGCCACATGTCGGCTCTTTATTATTACAGTTATTTAGTTATCTGAACAATAAATTTGGAAACCCTACCGTTGAGATATAAATAGAAAAATGGAAAGGAAGCAGCCTCACTTTTTTGCTGCTGTCCTAATCTGCAGTCCCTTCTTCTTTTCTGATATGGTATAAGAGCAGCTGATGATCTGCCGTCAATTCTGAACCGATGGACACGCTGCCACCGAGAGGAGGTGAAGGCTCCGGAGTGGTCTTTGGCAATTTCAACAACGACAATAGTAGTTAGATCATCAACTCCTTGCATCCAGAGATTCGTCGAAGTGTCATGAATCACGAAGTTGCACAGCTACTGTGGGAAGAACTGAAATAGAGATTTGGTCAGGCTAATGCTATCAAAATAGCCAACTTACAGGATGAAATCCATGCTTGTAAACAGGGATCAATTACCGTTACTCAGTACTACACTCTGATTAAAGGGCTATGGAGGAGTACAGTCAGTTCTCACCCATAGTTCCTTGCAACTGTGCACCAGGATCCATGGTCATTTGCCCTGCAATTAAAGCTTTTCAGACAAAACAAGATACTGACTATCTAATTCGATTCCTTAGAGGTTTAAATGCTGAGTATGATGTTGTGAAAACTTAGTTGCTTATGATGAAACCCTTTCCTTCAGTTACTTCTGCCTATGATGATGCTTTACAGCATGAGGAAAAGCTGAAGGGTGGAATTGCTATAGGGCAAGATCAAACTCAACCAGTGGTTTTTGCTGCAGCCAAGAATCCCTTTCCTCGTGGTGAGAACGTGAGTGTCCAAGCTGTCTATGTTGATTCTAGTGACAAAAAGCTCTTCTGCAGATATTGCAAGAAGGATACTCATGTCATAGAGGACTGTCGTCGTTTGAAATGGAAAAGGGAGCAAGAACATAAACGAAGGGGATCTAATCCTCCAAATGACAATGGTCGTTTTGCTGCAGCAGTCACTCAGGATGAATAAGACAATAAATCTGCTGGCAGTGACATTTCTGCTGCAGGTTCTACTGGTTTTTCATCTGAGGAGCTGCATCAACTTAGGTCTCTCCTCCAATCTACTGATGCACCTTTGCACAGGGCTTTCAGTGTGAGTCAAGCCATTCCTGCTCCACCAACTTATTCAGGTAAATACATGTTGTCCTCTTCTAAACATGATGATTTGGCCGCAGTCTTGATTTTAGATACTGGTGCCTCAGATCATATCTGTTGCACTTTCAAATGTTTCCTTGATCATAAGCCAGTATTTGATGTCTTTGTTCACCTTCCAAATTCCTCTAGAGTTCCAGTTAGCCATATAGGTTCTGTTCAACTCCCTATTGGCATTACTCTTCACAATGTCCTGTTTATTCCCAGCTTTGGATTCAACCTTGTGTCCATAAGCAAATTGACTCATGATCTTCATGTTTCCTTGGTCTTCCAATCCCATGTTTGTCATATTCAGACCTTACCAACAACAAGACAATTGGTTTGGCCACCGAGATTAGAGGTCTGTATCAGCTCAATGATCAGCCCCAAGTTTCCAATACTTTTCCTCACATCGTAGCTACTTTCAACTTTCAGCCTCAACAAATCAACCTATGGCATTGGCGTTTAGGTCATTCTAGTAATGATAGAGTCAAGTTACTCTAGTTGTGTAATCCCAAAGTAGTGAGTGAGAAGGTTTTGCATTATCAAGTCTGTCACTTAGCCAAACAGAAACGATTATCTTTCCCTATAAGTGACAGCATTGCTGATCACTCTTTTGACTTGATTCATGTAGACATTTGGGGGCCATTAGCTACTGAATCCTGTGATAACTTTTCCTATTTCTTGACTATTGTTGATGATTTCTCCAGAGGGGTTTGGGTTTACCTTATGAAACATAAATTAGAATCAAGAGGTCACCTTGAATCCTACTGTCATATGGTTAAAAACCAGTTTGGTAAATCTGTCAAAGTGGTGAGAAGTGACCAAGGCAAATAATTTAATATGACCAAATTCTTTGCTGACCATGGCATCCTACACCAAATGTCATGTGGTGAAACCCCTCAGCAAAATGCTAGGGTCGAAAGAAAGCACCAACATATCCTAAATGTCGCTCGAGCCTTACAATTCCAAGCTAGTTTACCTCTATCTTTCTGGAGTGACTGCATTCTTCATGCAGTTCACTTAATTAATAGAATGTCAATCCCAGTTCTTCAAAACAGTTCACCTTATGAGAAGCTATATGGTTCTCCAGCAATCTTAGATGATCTAAGGGTGTTTGGTTGCCTCTGCTATGCCTCCACTCTCTCCCATCACAGAACCAAATTTCAACATAGAGCTAGGCAGTGTGTTTTCCTTGGCATTCCCCCCGGAATTAAGGGTTATAAAGTCTTGGATTTACATACTAATCAATCTTTCATTTCTCGTGATGTCATTTTCTATGAGTCAATCTTCCCTTTCACAAATGTGTCCAGTTTAGCCTCACCACAAAGTCAGTTTCCTCCTCCTATGATCTATCAAGAATCAGATCATTGGCTGCCTCCTGCAGGATTGAGTCAGTCTGTCAATCAATCAAGCCCTCCTATTAGGTTTCCAGCTGCGCCAAGTCCTTTATGTTCTTCACAGGATGTGTTAACTGATAATGAGGTGGAACTGGATGGTGACACTTACACTGCAGGTCAGTGTGAAGATGCTTCAGCTGATCCTATTCCAACAAGTACTCCTTGATAAAAGGATTTTACCAAGGTCGTATTCCACGGGGTCCTCTCATAAACCAATACTCACACTTCTCATAGACGGTCTAAACATTTGAAATTGATTTGATTTGAAAAGAAATTCAGAAACAAAAGCAAAGATTAACAATCCTAACAAAGATTAAACAAGAGAGAAAGGTGGTTCAAATCAAAGACAAAGGGGTTCTCTTGGTGGGTAGTTTCATCATGCTCAAGAGGACTAATTGAACAAACAAGCCAATCAAGATCGAGTTTGCATTCGGATGACCATGCATTTCACTTCTATAGACTCAATGCACTCTCGTAGCACCTAATCCCTGTCCTAATACCACTCAACTTAGGCTCTCGCTCTCAAGCTAAGTGAAAAAGGATGCATTCTAAGTGTTTGATGAAATGCCAAGACACAAGATCCTCTCTTAAGACTCTATGACCACAAGGCTAGGCACATCACTCTCATATCAATGCCCTAACACTAAGAGATTCACCAAAAAGCCTTTTCAAACTCAATTGAATGAAAATCCACATGCACACCAAGTGTTCGATAAAATGCCCAAGAGAGAAATCAAGTGGAAATGGTTGAAATAAGTTGATCTAATCTCTTAGAACACACTCACTTCAATCCCTAGACCTACAATCTATGCAATCCAAGCACTCTCATGCATCAAATCACATTGAATGGACCAAATTAAGCAAACATGACATAAAATGGCATTAAGAACAAGTCTAGGAATCATCCTCATACAACCAAGATCAATCATGGCAAGTTCTATACAATCATGCCTCTATCATGGCACAACTAATCTACCCATCCAAGAATGAACCTTAGAAACTCAGCCACACATGGCCAAGGGAGTAAAGAGAAGAGAAGGAAGAATGGTCACCAAGAACACCATGGATGAATCCTTGTGATGATCTTCACTTCTCCACTTGTAAGCACTTCTCCCAAGGTTTGTTGGCTTCAATCCTAGCTCCAATGGCTTCAAATTGCTCCAAAAATGTGTTCTAGGGTTTGAGGGTTCGTGGGTATGTGTTTGGGGTTCAAGAGAGATCAAAGAATGCCTCAAAAGAGTAAAAAACGTGGTATTTATAGTGCAGGGGGCAGTGCACGGCGTGCACCCCTGCACTCTGCATAAATCCCGAACTTGCAACAGCCATAACTCCCTCGTCCGGACTCCAATTAACCTCCCGTTTGATGCTACGTGCTCCTTGTCACCGGTAATTAACCGCCAAATCCTGAAAATGCAAAGAAAACAACTCCAATAGACACGGAATTGGCCTCAAAGTGCCAACCGGACAACAAATGGACACTTTGCACAAAACTTCAATAAAAGCATATTAAACATGGCATTTAAGGATCAACTACGGGCATTTCATAGGTCAATCATAAGCCCAAAATGCACTAAATAAAGTCACATCAAATTCCCCTACGACTAAGCTTTGCTTGTCCTCAAGCAAATGAATTAGAAAACATCCAAATTCACAAATGACAAGATCGGTCACATTAAGATTGAAGCAATAACAATTTGGCTTAGACTGTTCCACGAACAAACTTAACCTACACATGCAAGAACGTCAACCAAACAAGTCTAGACCTCATTAATATCTGCACACTTCAAGTAGTGGTTAATTGAGATACAAAAAAACTGACCACGACAACACCAACTCTAATCAAAAGGACTTGAACTCGGGAAAAAGAACAGATTAAGTGGGGGTAGGGAGAATTTGGAAAGTAGTGAGTGCTTGCGATGTGGCTATCGACTCGACTTCGTCCGCTTCTAGATCCGCACTTTACAAACTTGGGCATAGGATCAAGGGCTACATTTGAGAACTCTTTTTTTTTTCTTTTCTTTCCATCTTCATTTTTTTTTCTTACTGCATACTAGTGCTCGATCCAACACTTCACTTAGGTGTTGAACCTGCCTAGCTCACAGCTTTTGCCTCTGCTAGTGCTCAACCCGACACTTCACTTAGGTGCCGAGCTTGCCTAGCTTAGCTTTTCTTTTCTTTTCTTTTGAACATTTTCTTTTGACATTTCTCTTCACAACTAGCCACTTGATCCTTAGCCCCTTACAACTTCAACACAAGATTTCGAATTGGATTCCGCCTAATCTCAAGCCACAATCACGAGGGACCAAAAAGTTCAAAAAGTTGAAGAAAAGCATGGAAAAGGGGCGAAAAGTCTGATTGCATTCATCATCTTAGACCGGTGTTATCGAGTGGTACAAAAACGCGTATCAAACCAATCAACCAACATACAAGAGTGATAAAATCTCTGTTCTGGCCTAGACTCATTTGATATTAGTGCTAACATGCCGGTTATAGGTTCTAAGTGGAACAATCTAAACATCATTGTGAAGGCTTGAAGTCAATTAAACACCAAAAGTCAAGAACCGAATGATTCTACGATAGAGGAATTTGGAAACAATCAAGATCATGCAAATCATCAAAGCATAGCATTACATCTCTACCACAAATAATCACACCAAACCTCAAACTCCCCTACGACTAACATGAGCATTGTCCTCAATGATCAAGAGAGAGAGGGTAAGGTGGAACGAAGTTACCGCGTTGGTAGAGAGGAGCATAGGACGTAATAGTGGTGAAAGAGTTCCATGATGATCCTTGGTGAAGAGTGATCCAAAATGCTTGTCAAACCTTATTCAAAAAGCTAAAACAACACAAAAACCTCAAACAACAATTAAAAGCGAAAAAGGAAAGATAACATGGGGTGCATAAACAAGTGCAATAAAGCCAAAAGAGAGCCCTGATTGATCTACACACAAGCACAATCAAAAAAAAAAAACAAGGGTCTTGAGATAGAAGTGGGGCCCTGGAAATCTCACTGTGAAGGATCAACACAAAAATCACTAATCACGTATCCTTCAATTTCGAAATCCAAAACATGAAAGATCGGAGCAAAGATCAAACAATTTAACATCCACAGCTCAACGATCACATCAAAATGGAAATATCACCTAGCATGAATTAAGATCATCAGAGTCAAAAGCAACAACCTATGCTAGCAAATATCAATTCATTAAGGACCACTCTAAGCAGTAGGCATGTAAAACGGGCAATATTACTAATAGCAACATATGAGCACGGAATCACATAATGTAAGGAGGGATGTACAAAAATAGACCCATGTGTGGTGATCAAACACATCCCTCCTCACACAAAGAAGGTAAATCAGCCCCTGAATTCATCACCTGCAACACCCAAAAAAATAACATACACCATACAAACAACCAAATCAAGCTCATGAAAATCGACACACAGCAATCCAGAACCAAACATCACACAACCAACTCTCATGAACAAGCCACAAACCAAACTCAAACAATCAGTACCACCAATCCTACTCAACTAAAGAATCCCAGTTAAACACTTCAGATCAACCACCCTGTCCCAAAATTTGTTAAGCAATGAACTCAAGCAGCAAACCACAATTGAAGACGCCAATGGCACAACAATCATGACAACAATCAAACCACTTAGCCAAACTCAACAAGCCAAATTTTCATGAGCAAACAGTCATGAACAAATACCACAAAAATACCAATGAAAAACCAAATCTTAATCACCCCAATACCTCATTAACACCCCCCAAACGAATCAAACAGTGAAAAAATTGTGGAAAAAAATTGCAGAGGGGGTGCACGGCGTGCATGGGTGCATGGGTGCATGGTGCACAGCGTGCACCTTGGAGCTGAAATTTTTTCTGAATCCTCATGCACGGCGTGCATCATGCACGGCGTGCATAGGTGCACGGCGTGCACCTCCTCAGCCTAAAATCAAATTTTTATCTCGACGAAAAATGACCAAAACACCATCAAATCAACCCAAAACGGACCCCGAACTTCAGAATTTCAACACCTACGAGACCACAAAGGACACCACAACAACTCAAGGACCTTGAATACCACAAAAACACACAATCATGCAATCAAATCAAGAAGAAAAGACATGAAAAACACTCGGGTTGCCTCCCGAGAAACGCTTGGTTAACGTCTTAAGCTCGACGAAGCACACGGACAGCTAAGTAAAACCATCCCAACTCATTACCTCTTTGAAGTCGAAGTCATTACCTTCGCATGGCACACGGAACTTGAATTGAACCATACCGACTTCGGGGGGTGTGAGTTCGGATTTCCCAGATGATGAAGTGTGAGCAATGGAGAAGGGGCCAAACCACTTGGAGTGAATTCTCTAATCGGGTGGCTTCTTAGTCTTGCTAGTCTCACCCATCGGTGCGGCTTCCTTACCCTTCTCGGGTGGCTTCTCCACACCTTTCTTCTTAGCCTTAGGTGGAGTATTTTGAAGCACGAAAGGTGGAGCCTCCTTTACTTCATCCTTTTTCTCCTGCACATCACTAAGAGCAACCAACTCCGCAAGACTATGACGGACAAAGTTAGTGCTATTAGTAGCCGAAGTAAGCTCATGCAGATTCTTAGGATCATGGTGACTAGCATAAGACAAAGTAAACTCCATGCGATTTGAACGGTCAAAGATCATGCATTCATTATCGACCCTAAGTGTAAGTTTACCACCGTAGACATCAATCAAAGCACGAGAGGTCGCTAAGAAGGGTCATCCTAGAATCAAAGGCACATCGGTACCACCCATAGCATCTAGAATAACAAAATCCACAAGGAATTCAAAAGCACCAACCTTAACCAACACATCTTCGACAATACCACGAGGGGATGTCACAGATTTATCCGCTAATTGAACATTCATTTAAGTTGGTTTTAGTTTCCCTAGGCCTAACTTCTTAAGCATGCAATATGGCATAACATTGATACTAGCACCCAAATCGGCTAAGCCTCTACTTATTGCATGTTCACCAATAGTGCAAGGAATAGTAAAGCTACCTAGATCCTTAAGCTTTCCGGTGGCCTCTTAGAGAGAATGGCGGAGCATTGTTCGTTGAGCTTTGCCGAAGTCACATCCGTAAGCTTGCGTTTGTTGGTGAAGATCTCTTTCATGAACTTGCATATTGAGGCATCTTTGTAATTGCTTCCCCAAAAGGCATTGTAAATTGCACCTTGTCAAGAATCTCAACAAACCTTTTGAAGTCCTTTTCCATGGAATCCGGCTTCAAGCGAGAAGGATAAGGTGGCTTAGGCTTGTACGGAGGTACAACCGGTGCGGGAGGAGAGACCGGAGTAGCACTCTCCGTAGCCTCTTGAGAACCAACCTTATTTGGGCATCTTAGAAGCTTCTTTAGCCTTGCTCCTCTATCTTTAACTTCTATCTTTCCGTGTCATCATCGAGTCAACATCTTCAACTATAACCAAATCATCATCTTGAGCACTTACCACCTTAGGTATGGCATCTTGTACTTGCTTACCACTCCTCAAAGTTACCATCATAAGCTCCTCGGGGAAACCTTGGGGTTGACCTCGGTGTTGGAGGGTAAGTGCCCGAGGGTCGCTCCGAGAGTGTTTTAGCAATATGACCCATTTGATTCTCCAAATTTGCAATTGAAGCTTGTTGATTTTTTATAAGTTGAATCATTGCCGCGTTGGTATCCTCTTGAGATATTGGAGAACCACCCTCTTTGTTGTGAGGTGGTTTGTTGAATCTGGGTGGTCCATCACCTCTATGATTGTACATTCCCGGCAGGGTAGGACCTTGGGGACCTTGATTTGGATGTCCACTTTGATTCCATTGATTTCCCTCTTGGTTCCCTTGACCTTGGTGACCTCCTTGAGTCCATTGACTACCTTGGTTTTGGTTACTTCCTTGAGACCATTGATTGCCTTGATACCCTCTATAACCTTGGAATCCTCCTTGATTTCCTTGGTTGTAACCTTTGTTATAACCACTACCTTGATTCCCTTGGCCTTGGTACCCTTGGTTAGACTTGTTGTACCCACCACCTTGGTTCCAATGTAGATTGAAGTTACCCCCTTGATAGTTACCTTGGGGGTTGAAATTACCATGGAATCCTTGACCTTGTGCGAAGCTTACCTCCTCATTGTGGTCGCATTGGCCAAGCTCAGGAGTGGCGGAAGGGCAAGCACTGACATCATGGCCCTGACACCCACAACATTCACAGCAATATATTGAAGCCACTGGGGGATTACCCACATGAGATGATGGAACCTTAGAGGGATGCTTAGGAATACTAAGATTGCTTACTTGTGAAGCCATGGCATCGATCTTGGACATAAGAAGAGCGATCATGGGATCATCTTCATCACGGTGGCCCGGTAGCTTCAGCTTCTTCCCAAAACTAGATGACTCCTTCGATGCATCAACACTTATGGCTCTAGAGTCGTAGTGAGTGTCGCTCCCATACTTGGACTTTGGAGGTTGTTGGCGAGACCAACTCCTAGTCTTATTAGCCATCTCCGCAAAGAGTTCTAGAGCATCTTCGGGAGTGAGCATCCTTAAATCACCTCCGGCGGCTTGGTTGATCATCCTTGTATTCTCAAAATCAAGGGACCTAGCAAAGATATCCGCCAAGCTCCATTCGGCGAAGTTGTGATGAGGACAAGACCGAAGAAGGGCTTGGAACCTATTCCAAGTCTCATGGAAGAGCTCTCCCTTGTGTTGTGTGAAGTGGTTGATACGATCTCGGATTGCATCCGTCATATAAGGAGGAAAGAACTCTTCGAGGAAAGCTTCGGCTAGGCCCTCCCATGCGGTGAAAGCTCTACTCGGTTGGTTCTCCAACCATGACTTGGCTCTACCTTTGAGTGAGAAGGGAAAGAGCCGGAGTCTCACACAATCCGGGTGCACTTGGTCATTCTTCACCGTATCGCATATCTCCAAAAAGTCCTTCAAGTGTCTAGACGGGCACTCTCCATCTATACCGTTGAACACCACTCCGTTCTGTACCATCTGAATCATATTTGGCTTTAGCTTGAAATTTCTTGCATTCACTGGTCTTCGCACGATGCTCGAGGCTGCCCCTTCAAGAGTTGGGCGAGCATAATCAGCTAGTGTGCGCCTCGCACCCCTTTGCGATTGATCGTCTTCATTAGTGTGATGTGAATGCTCCGAGTGGTTATCTTCGTCCTCATGGTGAGACATGTTGTTGCGTGTGGTGCTATGAATTAAGTGAGGAAGAGAACGAGTTGGTGGTTCAATCACGACCTTGATGCCTTGGAGTCGTGCTTGAAGACGGGTGATCCGCCTCATGCACTAGTGCACGGTTCCTACACACAAGTCAAACAACAAATACCAACGTAATACGACAATGTGTGATAACAAGTCAAACAACACGTAACAAGGAAGCAAAAGTAAAACGGAAGGAAGTGAATAGATCGGTCCACTACTAAGTGCTTTCAAAGGAATGAGAGAGTCCCCGGCAACGGCGCCAAAAACTTGATAAAAGGATTTTACCAAGGTCGTATTCCACGGGGTCCTCTCATAAACCAATACTCACACTTCTCATAGACGGTCTAAACATTTGAAATTGGTTTGATTTGAAAAGAAATTCAGAAACAAAAGCAAAGATTAACAATCCTAACAAAGATTAAACAAGAGAGAAAGGTGGTTCAAATCAAAGACAAATGGGTTCTCTTGGTGGGTAGTTTCATCATGCTCAAGAGGACTAATTGAACAAACAAGCCAATCAAGATCGAGTTTGCATTCGGATGACCATGCATTTCACTTCTATAGACTCAATGCACTCTCGTAGCACCTAATCCCTATCCTAATACCACTCAACTTAGGCTCTCGCTCTCAAGCTAAGTTAAAAAGGATGCATTCTAAGTGTTTGATGAAATGCCAAGACACAAGATCCTCTCTTAAGACTCTATGACCACAAGGCTAGGCACAACACTCTCATATCAATGCCCTAACACTAAGAGATTCACCAAAAAGCCTTTTCAAACTCAATTGAATGAACATCCACATGCACACCAAGTGTTCGATAAAATGCCCAAGAGAGAAATCAAGTGGAAATGGTTGAAATAAGTTGATCTAATCTCTTAGAACACACTCACTTCAATCCCTAGACCTACAATCTATGCAATCCAAGCACTCTCATGCATCAAATCACATTGAATGGACCAAATCAAGCAAACATGACATAAAATGGCATTAAGAACAAGTCTAGGAATCATCCTCATACAACCAAGATCAATCATGGCAAGTTCTATACAATCATGCCTCTATCATGGCACAACTAATCTACCCATCCAAGAATGAACCCTAGAAAGTCAGCCACACATGGCCAAGGGAGTAAAGAGAAAGAAGGAAGAATGGTCACCAAGAACACCATGGATGAATCCTTGTGATGATCTTCACTTCTCCACTTGTAAGCACTTCTCCCAAGGTTTGTTGGCTTCAATCCTAGCTCCAATGGCTTCAAATTGCTCAAAAAATGTGTTCTAGGGTTTGAGGGTTCGTGGGTATGTGTTTGGGGTTCAAGAGAGATCAAAGAATGCCTCAAAAGAGTAAAAAACGTGGGTATTTATAGTGCAGGGGGCAGTGCACGGCGTGCACCCCTGCACTCTGCATAAATCCCGAACTTGCAACAACCATAACTCCCTCGTCCGGACTCCAATTGACCTCCCGTTTGATCCTACGTGCTCCTTGTCACCGGTACTTAACCGCCAAATCCTGAAAATGCAAAGAAAACAACTCCAATAGACACGGAATTGGCCTCAAAGTGCCAACCGGACAACAAATGGACACTTTGCACAAAACTTCAATAAAAGCATATGAAGCATGGCATTTAAGGATCAACTACGGGCATTTCATAGGTCAATCATAAGCCCAAAATGCACTAAATAAAGTCACATCAAATTCCCCTACGACTAAGCTTTGCTTGTCCTCAAGCAAATGAATTAGAAAACATCCAAATTCACAAATGACAAGATCGGTCACATTGAGATTGAAGCAATAACAATTTGGCTTAGAATGTTCCACGAACAAACTTAACCTACACATGCAAGAACGTCAACCAAACAAGTCTAGACCTCACTAATATCTGCACACTTCAAGTAGTGGTTAATTGAGATACAGAAAAACCGACCACGACAACACCAACTCTAATCAAAAGGACTTGAACTCGGGAAAAAGAACAGATTAAGTGGGGGTAGGGAGAATTTGGAAAGTAGTGAGTGCTCGTGATGTGGCTATCGACTCGACTTCATCCGCTTCTAGATCCGCACTTTACAAACTTGGGCATAGGATCAAGGGCTACATTTGAGAACTCTTTTTTTTTTCTTTTCTTTCCATCTTCATTTTTTTTTCTTACTGCATACTAGTGCTCGATCCAACACTTCACTTAGGTGTTGAACCTGCCTAGCTCACAGCTTTTGCCTCTGCTAGTGCTCAACCCGACACTTCACTTAGGTGCCGAGCTTGCCTAGCTTAGCTTTTCTTTTCTTTTCTTTTGAACATTTTCTTTTGACATTTCTCTTCACAACTAGCCACTTGATCCTTAGCCCCTTACAACTTCAACACAAGATTTCGAATTGGATTCCGCCTAATCTCAAGCCACAATCACGAGGGACCAAAAAGTTCAAAAAGTTGAAGAAAAGCATGGAAAAGGGGCGAAAAGTCTGATTGCATTCATCATCTTAGACCGGTGTTATCGAGTGGTACAAAAACGCGTATCAAACCAATCAACCAACATACAAGAGTGATAAAATCTCTGTTCTGGCCTAGACTCATTTGATATTAGTGCTAACATGCCGGTTATAGGTTCTAAGTGGAACAATCTAAACATCATTGTGAAGGCTTGAAGTCAATTAAACACCAAAAGTCAAGAACCGAATGATTCTACGATAGAGGAATTTGGAAACAATCAAGATCATGCAAATCATCAAAGCATAGCATTACATCTCTACCAAAAATAATCACACCAAACCTCAAACTCCCCTACGACTAACATGAGCATTGTCCTCAATGATCAAGAGAGAGAGGGTAAGGTGGAACGAAGTTACCGCGTTGGTAGAGAGGAGCATAGGACGTAATAGTGGTGAAAGAGTTCCATGATGATCCTTGGTGAAGAGTGATCCAAAATACTTGTCAAACCTTATTTAAAAAAGCTAAAACAACACAAAAACCTCAAACAACAATTAAAAGCGAAAAAGGAAAGATAACATGGGGTGCATAAACAAGTGCAATAAAGCCAAAAGAGAGCCCTGATTGATCTACACACAAGCACAATCAAAAAAAAAACAAGGGTCTTGAGATAGAAGTGGGGCCCTGGAAATCTCACTGTGAAGGATCAACACAAAAATCACTAATCACGTATCCTTCAATTTCGAAATCCAAAACATGAAAGATCGAGCAAAGATCAAACAATTTAACATCCACAGCTCAACGATCACATCAAAATGGAAATATCACCTAGCATGAATTAAGATCATCAGAGTCAAAAGCAACAACCTATGCTAGCAAATATCAATTCATTAAGGACCACTCTAAGTAGTAGGCATGTAAAACGGGCAATATTACTAATAGCAACATATGAGCACGAAATCACATAATGTAAGGAGGGATGTAGAAAAATAGACCCATGTGTGGTGATCAAACACACCCCTCCTCACACAAAGAAGGTAAATCAGCCCCTGAATTCATCACCTGCAACACCCAAAAAAATGACATACACCATACAAACAACCAATCAAGCTCATCAAAATCGACACACAGCAATCCAGAACCAAACATCACACAACCAACTCTCATGAACAAGCCACAAACCCAAACTCAAACAATCAGTACCACCAATCCTACTCAACTACAGAATCCCAGTTAAACACTTCATGATCAACCACCCTGTCCCAAAATTTGTTAAGCAATGAACTCAAGCAGCAAACCACAATTGAAGACGCCAATGGCACAACAATCATGACAACAATCAAACCACTTAGCCAAACTCAACAAGCCAAATTTTCATGAGCAAACCGTCATGAACAAATACCACAAGAAATACCAATGAAAAGCCAAATCATAATCACCCCAATACCTCATTAACACCCCCCCCAAACGAATCAAACAGTGAAAAATATTGTGGAAAAAAATTGCAGAGGGGTGCACGGCGTGCATGACTGCACGGCGTGCATGAGTGCACGACGTGCACCTTGGAGCTGAAAATTTTTCTGAATCCTCCTGAACAGCACGTGCACCAACCGTGCACGGTGCACGGCGTTCATCATGCACGGCGTGCATAGGTGCACGGCGTGCATAGGTGCACGGCGTGCACCTCCTCAGCCTAAAATCAAATTTTTATCTCGACGAAAAATGACCAAAACACCGTCAAATCAACCCAAAACGGACCCCGAACTTCAGAATTTCAACACCTACGAGACCACAAAGGACACCACAACAACTCAAGGACCGTGAATACCACAAAAACACACAATCATGCAATCAAATCAAGAAGAAAAGACATGAAAAACACTCGGGTTGCCTCCCGAGAAGCGCTTGGTTAACGTCTTAAGCTCGACGAAGCACACGGACCAGCTAAGTAAAACCATCCCAACTCATTACCTCTTTGAAGTCGAAGTCATTACCTTCGCATGGCACACTGAACTTGAATTGAACCATACCGACTTCGGGAGGTGTGAGGTCGGATTTCCCGGATGATGAAGTGTGAGCAATGGAGAAGGGGCCAAACCACTTGGAGTGAATTCTCTCATCGGGTGGCTTCTTAGTCTTGCTAGTCTCACCCATCGGTGCGGCTTCCTTGCCCTTCTCGGGTGGCTTCTCCACACCTTTCTTCTTAGCCTTAGGTGGAGTATTTTGAAGCACGAAAGGTGGAGCCTCCTTTACTTCATCCTTTTTCTCCTGCACATCACTAAGAGCAAACAACTCTGCAAGACTATGACGGACAAGGTTAGTGCTATTAGTAGCCGAAGTAAGCTCATGCGGATTCTTAGGATCATGGTGACTAGCATAAGACAAAGTAAACTCCATGCGATTTGAACGGTCAAAGATCATGCATTCATTATCGACCCTAAGTGTAAGTTTACCATCGTAGACATCAATCAAAGCACGGGAGGTCGCTAAGAAGGTTCGTCCTAGAATCAAAGGCACATCGGTACCACCCATAGCATCTAGAATAACAAAATCCACAAGGAATTCAAAAACACCAACCTTAACCAACACATCTTCGACAATACCACGAGGGGATGTCACAGATTTATCCGCTAATTGAACATTCATTTAAGTTGGCTTTAGTTTCCCTAGGCCTAACTTCTTAAGCATGCAATATGGCATAACATTGATACTAGCACCCAAATCGGCTAAGCCTCTACTTATTGCATGTTCACCAATAGTTCAAGGAATAGTAAAGCTACCTGGATCCTTAAGCTTTTCCGGTGGCCTCTTAGAGAGAATGGCGGAGCATTATTCGTTGAGCTTTGCCGAAGTCACATCCGTAAGCTTGCGTTTGTTGGTGAAGATCTCTTTCATGAACTTTGCATATTGAGGCATCTTTGTAATTGCTTCCCCAAAAGGCATTGTAAATTGCACCTTGTCAAGAATCTCAACAAACCTTTTGAAGTCCTTTTCCATGGAATCCGGCTTCAAGCGAGAAGGATAAGGTGGCTTAGGCTTGTACGGAGGTACAAACGGTGCGGGAGAGAGACCGGAGTAGCACTCGCCGTAGCCTCTTGAGAACCAACCTTATTGGTCATCTTAGAAGCTTCTTTAGCCTTGGCTCCTCTATCTTTAACTTCTATCTTATCCGTGTCATCATCGGAGTCAACATCTTCAACTATAACCAAATCATCATCTTGAGCACTTACCACCTTAGGTATGGCATCTTGTACTTGCTTACCACTCCTCAAAGTTACCATCATAAGCTCCTCGGGAACCTTGGGGTTGACCTCGGTGTTGGAGGGTAAAGTGCTCGAGGGTCTCTCCGAGAGTGTTTTAGCAATATGACCCATTTGATTCTCCAAATTTGCAATTGAAGCTTGTTGATTTTTTATAAGTTGAATCATTGCCGCGTTGGTATCCTCTTGAGATATTGGAGAACCGCCCTCTTTGTTGTGAGGTGGTTTGTTGAATCCGGGTGGTCCATCACCTCTATGATTGTACATTCCCGGCGGGGTAGGACCTTGGGGACCTTGATTTGGATGTCCACTTTGATTCCATTGATTTCCCTCTTGGTTCCCTTGACCTTGGTGACCTCCTTGAGTCCATTGACTACCTTGGTTTTGGTTACTTCCTTGAGACCATTGATTGCCTTGATACCCTCTATAACCTTGGAATCCTCCTTGATTTCCTTGGTTGTAACCTTTGTTATAACCACTACCTTGATTCCCTTGGCCTTGGTACCCTTGGTTAGACTTGTTGTACCCACCACCTTGGTTCCAATGTCGATTGAAGTTACCCCCTTGATAGTTACCTTGGGGGTTGAAATTACCATGGAATCCTTGACCTTGTGCGAAGCTTACCTCCTCATTGTGGTCGCATTGGCCAAGCTCAGGAGTGGCGGAAGGGCAAGCACTGACATCGTGGCCCTGACCCCCACAACATTCACAGCAATATATTGAAGCCACTGGGGATTACCCACATGAGATGATGGAACCTTATAGGGATGCTTAGGCATACTAAGATTGCTTACTTGTGAAGCCATGGCATCGATCTTGGACATAAGAAGAGCGATCATGGGATCATCTTCATCACGGTGGCCCGGTAGCTTCAGCTTCTTCCCAAAACTAGATGACTCCTTCGATGCATCAACACTTATGGCTCTAGAGTCGTAGTGAGTGTCGCTCCCATACTTGGACTTTGGAGGTTGTTGGCGAGACCAACTCCTAGTCTTATTAGCCATCTCCGCAAAGAGTTCTAGAGCATCTTCGGGAGTGAGCATCCTTAAATCACCTCCGGCGGCTTGGTTGATCATCCTTGTATTCTCAAAATCAAGGGACCTAGCAAAGATATCCGCCAAGCTCCATTCGGCGAAGTTGTGATGAGGACAAGACCGAAGAAGGGCTTGGAACCTATTCCAAGTCTCATGGAAGAGCTCTCCCTTGTGTTGTGTGAAGTGGTTGATACGATCTCGGATTGCATCTGTCATATAAGGAGGAAAGAACTCTTCGAGGAAAGCTTCGGCTAGGCCCTCCCATGTGGTGAAAGCTCTATTCGGTTGGTTCTCTAACCATGACTTGGCTCTACCTTTGAGTGAGAAGGGAAAGAGCCGGAGTCTCACACAATCCGGGTGCATTTGGTCATTCTTCACCGTATCGCATATCTCCAAAAAGTCCTTCAAGTGTCTAGACGGGCACTCTCCATCTATACCGTTGAACACCACTCCGTTCTGTACCATCTGAATCATATTTGGCTTTAGCTCGAAATTTCTTGCATTCACTGGTCTTCGCACGATGCTCGAGGCTGCCCCTTCAAGGGTTGGGCGAGCATAATCAGCTAGTGTGCGTCTCGCACCCCTTTGCGATTGATCGTCTTCATTAGTGTGATGTGAATGCTCCGAGTGGTTATCTTTGTCCTCATGGTGAGACATGTTATTGCGTGTGGTGCTATGAATTAAGTGAGGAAGAGAACGAGTTGGTGGTTCAATCACGACCTTGATGCCTTGGAGTCGTGCTTGAAGACGGGTGATCTGCGTCATACACTAGTGCACGGTTCCTACACACAACTCAAACAACAAATACCAACGTAATACGACAATGTGTGATAACAAGTCAAACAACACGTAACAAGGAAGCAAAAGTAAAACGGAAGGAAGTGAATAGATCGGTCCACTACTAATTGCTTTCAAAGGAATGAGAGAGTCCCCGGCAACGGCGCCAAAAACTTGATAAAAGGATTTTACCAAGGTCGTATTCCACGGGGTCCTCTCATAACCCAATACTCACACTTCTCATAGACGGTCTAAACATTTGAAATTGGTTTGATTTGAAAAGAAATTCAGAAACAAAAGCAAAGATTAACAATCCTAACAAAGATTAAACAAGAGAGAAAGGTGGTTCAAATCAAAGAGAAAGGGGTTCTCTTGGTGGGTAGTTTCATCATGCTCAAGAGGACTAATTGAACAAACAAGCCAATCAAGATCGAGTTTGCATTCGCATGACCATGCATTTCACTTCTATAGACTCAATGCACTCTCGTAGCACCTAATCCCTATCCTAATACCACTCAACTTAGGCTCTCGCTCTCAAGCTAAGTGAAAAAGGATGCATTCTAAGTGTTTGATGAAATGCCAAGACACAAGATCCTCTCTTAAGACTCTATGACCACAAGGCTAGGCACAACACTCTCATATCAATGCCCTAACACTAAGAGATTCACCAAAAAGCCTTTTCAAACTCAATTGAATGAAAATCCACATGCACACCAAGTGTTCGATAAAATGCCCAAGAGAGAAATCAAGTGGAAATGGTTGAAATAAGTTGATCTAATCTCTTAGAACACACTCACTTCAATCCCTAGACCTACAATCTATGCAATCCAAGCACTCTCATGCATCAAATCACATTGAATGGACCAAATCAAGCAAACATGACATAAAATGGCATTAAGAACAAGTCTAGGAATCATCCTCATACAACCAAGATCAATCATGGCAAGTTCTATACAATCATGCCACTATCATGGCACAACTAATCTACCCATCCAAGAATGAACCCTAGAAACTCAGCCACACATGGCCAAGGGAGTAAAGAGAAGAGAAGGAAGAATGGTCACCAAGAACACCATGGATGAATCCTTGTGATGATCTTCACTTCTCCACTTGTAAGCACTTCTCCCAAGGTTTGTTGGCTTCAATCCTAGCTCCAATGGCTTCAAATTGCTCCAAAAATGTGTTCTAGGGTTTGAGGGTTCGTGGGTATGTGTTTGGGGTTCAAGAGAGATCAAAGAATGCCTCAAAAGAGTAAAAAACGTGGGTATTTATAGTGCAGGGGGAAGTGCACGGCGTGCACCTATGCACGGCGTGCACCTATGCACGGCGTGCACCCATGCACTCTGCATAAATCCCGAATTTGCAACAGCCATAACTCCCTCGTCCGGACTCCAATTGACCTCTCGTTTGATCCTACGTGCTCTTTGTCACCGGTACTTCAACGCCAAATCCTGAAAATGCAAAGAAAACAACTCCAATAGACACGGAATTGGCCTCAAAGTGCCAACCGAACAACGAATGGATACTTTGCACAAAACTTCAATAAAAGCATATTAAGCATGACATTTAAGGATCAACTACGGGCATTTCATAGGTCAATCATAAGCCCACAATGCACTAAATAAAGTCACATCACTCCTCCTCGTCGATCTACTCGAATTAAACAACTCCCCGTGCATCTCAAGGATTATCATCTTGACTGCACTGTTGCCAGACATTCAATTGCTTCTGTTGTTTCTTGTGATTATTTATCAGAAGCTTACATGACTTATTCTTTGGTCGTTCTCGCCAATCAAGAGCCACAGTCTTATTCTGAAGCAACTAAGGATTTATGCCGGAGGACAGCAATGGAGGAGGAACTTGTTGCTTTAGCTGCCAACCATACTTGGGATGTTGTCCCTTTGCCATAGGGCAAGAAGCCTGTAGGCTGCAGGTGGGTTTATAAGGTTAAATTGAGGTCTGGTGATTCTATTGAAAGGCATAAGACCCGACTAGTTGCTAAGGGCTTCACTCAGGTTTATGGTATTGACTTCCTTGACACATTTTCTCCTGTGGCCAAGATCAATTCTGTTAAGTCTTTGTTGGTTGTTGCTTCTGTTAAACACTGGCACCTTCAGCAGATGGATGTTTCTAATGCTTTCTTACATGGTGAGCTTGAGGAGGAGGTTTATATGCAGATTCCCCCTGGCTTGTCCGTACAACATGGCATGTGTTGTAAGCTTAGGAAATCATTGTATGGTCTCAAGCAAACCAGTCGTCAGTGGTTTGCTAAGCTTACACAATCTCTCTTGGAACATGGTTTTCGACAGTCATATGCAGATCACTCTCTTTCATTAAAGGTGAAGGTGATCAATTGGTTATACTCTTAGTATATGTGGATGATATTATATTAGCAGGAGCATCCCAACAGGAAATCAACATTGTCAAGGAACATTTGCAGTCCAGTTTCAAGATCAAAGATCTAGGTGATCTCAAGTTTTTCTTAGGCTTGGAGATTGCCAGGTCTCGGTTAGGAATTGCAGTAAATCAGAGGAAGTATACTGCATTGAATTGTTAACTGAAGCAGGTTTTCTAGAATGCAAGAGCACTAAGTCACCAATGGACCCTAATGTGAGGTTGAGTGCAGAGCAAGGAGACAAGCTTGATGATCCTGGATTATACAGACAGCTAATAGGAAAATTGCACTATCTCACTATCACCAGGCCTGATATTGCATTTGCAGTTCAACAACTCAGTCAGTATCAGTCACAACCATGTACTAGACATCTACAGGCAGCTCATAGGATTCTCAGGTATTTAAAATCCTCTCCTGGTCAAGGATTGTTCTATAAGTCAGATAATGAATTAATATTACATGGGTTTTGTGATTCTGATTGGGCAACCTGCCTTGATACAAGACGATCAACTACTGGCTATTGTACCTATTTGGGATCTAGTTTGGGGACCTGGAAGTCCAAAAAGCAAACTACTGTTTCCAGGTCTTCATCAGAGGCAGAATATAGAGTATTGGCACATCTTGTGTGTGAAGTTCAATGGCTAACTGTGTTGCTTGCAAACTTAGGAGTAAAAGTGGCAACACCAGTTAACATTTATTGTGATAATAGATCGGCTATACACATTGCAGAAAACCCTGTGTTTCATGAGCGTACGAAGCACATCGAGATTGATTGCCATGTCACAAGGGAAAGGATCAAGTCAGGGTTAATCAAGCTGCACCATGTTTCAACTGAAAAGAAATTAGCAGATCTATTTACTAAAGGGTTTCATCATCAGAGATTGCAGTTCTTGCTTAGCAAGGAGTAATAGATATACACTCTCCAACTTGTGGGAGGGTATCAGACATGATCGATCACAACAAAGGGAATGAAGGCGGCATGAAAATGCAGTAGCAAATAGTTAGTATTTGCTACGGTAATCACTATTTCATGTAGTAATTTGTAGTAGAAAATACTATTTGCCACACCACTATTTTCTACACAGTGGTGTGGCAAATAGTATTTGCTACTGGAAATTACTACATGAAATAGTGATTGCCGTAGCAAATACTAACTATTTGCTACTGCATTTTCATGCCGTTGTAATTTTGCAGTAGCTAAAAGTTTTTTTTGTAGTGGAGGAAAAGAAATAGATGTTGGAGCGGTGGATCGAAGAATGGATGCAAGGAGCTGCACACCGTTTTGTTTAAATGAGCATTGTTTTAGTTCATTTAATAGCCACGTGTCGGCTCTTTATTATTACAGTTATTTAGTTATCTGAACAGTAAATTTGGAAACCCTACCTACCGTTGAGATATAAATAGAAAAATGGAAAGGAAGCAGTCTCACTTTTTTGCTGCCGTCCTAATCTGCAGTCTCTTCTTCTTTTTTGATAGTTAGACAACGGGCTTTGGACTTAGTCCAATTGATGTGGGCACGGTCGACTACGATCGTGGCGTATGGTACCAAGGTCGTGGTCATGTGTTAGTTTTATAAAAAAGGGAAGACGGCGCTCGCTGCGGGTAATAGCAAAAGAGTAAAGAACGAATGATCCTTTCTTGCTTTTCCGATAGCCCTTAGTATAGGAGCATCTCGAGTGGTCCCGCCTAACTCTTCGTTATCTGTCCGAATACCTCTTACTATCAGCCTCTGTTTCAGGAATAAGTTAAGGGACTAGGAGTACCAGCCGGTATGAGCATACCTCGTTGCAAACTTAAGCGAGTAAAGAGGAAGTGGATCGACTTTGTCAGAAGCATGGATAGGAGTTTCCTAAGAGCCCAATCCAGATCCATCCCCCAGGCTACGGAGAAAGAAAGAAGTATGACGAAAAGAAAAGATATTCTTAAAAAAATATTATAGAAACGAAGAGTCTTCCTTTTACTCTGCCGCTTTATTACACTACTTACTGTTCTTCTTTCTAAGTCCATAGAGGAACGCCCTAAAAAATTCTTTCTTTCCCACACCGATTTACGTTCAATAATCCCAGTGGCTTTCACTTCGACACGTCTTCGCTCGTGATCGCTCGTTAAGCTAGCTCACTTTCTTTGGGTCACGACTGAAAGCTATTTAGTTATTGACCCGTAAGCGAAGGTCGCTTCAATCAAAAAAAGCCGCGTTTTGATGTATGAGTTCGATCCATTAGGTTCTTCGATTTGTTCAGAAAAGAAACGAGAGACAAGAAAACATCTTGATTACGATTAAAAAGAACAATCTCAAGTAGACCAAGATCAAATTTCGGGTCATTTCTTGGTGAACATAATCCCTGGTTGGATGCGGGATCTACGATAAGAGCTTCCTCCATTTTTCGTTCAATCTCTATTTGAGATTCTACAACGGAGGTATGTACCTCAATACTTAACCCGAAATCTCGGTTCCGCCTGAACCAAACCACTCACATTCTCTTTATCGAATCCTTCTCCGGAACACAGCCCGGGATAACCGTGACCGTGTATATATCTAAATTTCTCTTCGATGCTGTCATTTCGAAATGCCCGCTTCAACCGTTTCTTCTGAAGTGATATAGATTAATGCCTGGGCTGGGGGCGTAGGCCCACGGGAAAACGTTTGCAGATGCGACCCACCCTTAAAAGAGGGTCTCAGGTTGTTACATTGGGAGCTCTCAAAAACCGTTGTTTCCAGGTCGCTCTCATAGCCTGTGCTTTAGATGGGGACAGAGCCCAACGTCCTTTAGTATGGGCATTCTATTTCAGAAAGAAGTCTGAGTGAAGAAAGAAGAAGACTATCTTTTCTCAAGCTTGATTCGCAATAGCCATCCCTTCAAGCAGGAGAGTCCGTCTTTCTTAAATGGCACTGCAATACAAAGAATAAGGGGGAGCATCGCTAGGCTTTTGATGACGGAAAGAGTTAGGAGACTAACGCATTCCTTGACTACCAGCCCGATTAAGGAAAGATTCAACCATTTACCCATCAAAAGTAGGTGGAGGAGATCTTCCTCAGAAGCCTAGCTCGACCGAAAGAAAAGGGTAAGAGCGGAGTCGTCGAAGTGAGGAAAATGAATGCCTCTCACACAGATGGACAGCAGGTGTCCTTCTTAGGCATTTTCACTCTCAATTCCATTTAACAAACAAACAAGAGTTTGAGAGAGAATCACATAAACTAGGGTGCTTAGTTACCGTTCATTGGATAGTGGTTGCATGTACTATCAACCTATATCTTTGTAGGTGTTATCGGACTACCTTATTGGCATAGGGCCTGAGATAGTAGCATCTGGCGATGAAGTAATGAAATGACAAAATCAACCATTATGAAAATTGACGAAAATGCAATCCCTCTTCTGGGAATTGAATTTTTAAAAGCTCCTCTCTATAAAAAAATCTTGATTTACATAAAACTAAAGGAGAAGTGTGTAGTAGTTTCGTGGGGCTTTTAACTAAAATAAATAAAAAAAATTAACTATTAACCTAAATAAATACGTTTCAAAACTATTTATTTCTGTAAATATAATCGCCCATGGTGTAGGCGATATCGCCCCAGGCCTAGGCGATATCGCCCCAGCACCGTGGATTGTCACCCGTGACTCGTGATTAGATTCGATTGAGTCACGGGTGTGAAAATAGCCAGGGATTAGGCGATATCGCCTAGGGCATGGGCGATATCGCCTAATGCATAGGCGATATCGCCTATATCTTGGATCACTAAGCACCCTATAAATCCTTGTTAGTTTCGGGGGTTAGTCACCAAATCGAAAGAACTAACATTCTAAAATGGCCGACTACACTTTGTCACGAGAATTCCGAATCCAAGTTTTCTGGGGGGGCCGTATCGTCCAGGATTGGACCGGCTTATCCTACGAAGGGGGAAATAATGTCCGTCTGAAGATGACCAAGCGAGCGACCTATGATTAGTGTGGTTACCGTGTTCCAACGGAAAATGGGTCTTGGAGCGGATCAGATAATCCAGTCATTTGTCTGGAGAATGCCGATATACAGTTCTGAGGGAAATCTGTCGCATTTCGTTTCTAGCCGATATCGGACGACAACGGCGTACAAGTCATATACGACTTAGTTCGCGTCAACCCATTTTTCGAAGTTGCCGAGTTGTACGCCTTGATGGAAGAGGAGCCGTCTCAGTTCTCCGATTTCTCGGGGGTCATTCCAAATCAGATGGCAGAGCAGAGCCAAACGTATGATGGGGAATACATGGCGACCAGTCATATCGGTCCGGAGTTCCAGGAGGTTGACCAAGAGGGGTTGGCGCGAGATGAATATGTCAGCACTGACGATTCTGGAGATGAAAGGAGCATTGCTCGGCGGACGAAGGGAATCCAAACGTCGACGATGACATTGGCCAACCCGACGAGGAAGACGACGATGAAGAAGGGGGAGCCACAGCAAATAGCGTGGAAGTTTATGTGCCACTGGAACATGCCACGAGCGAGGGTGACGACTGTGACGACATTATGACAATCTCCAACACCTACTCCATGGACAGGCGCTTCCAGATCCCAGCGAAGGCGTACTGGTCGGTGGAGATGGAATTCTTCTTGGGTCAGACATTCTCTACCAAAGGTCAACTGATGTCCCTAACGAAGAGCCAAGCAGTCATCCGCAACTATAAGTACAGGGTAATCACTTCCAACCCGAAGGAATGGGCCATCAAGTGCATCGACCCGACGTGTCCTTGGAGGATGCGTTCTACACTTAGCAACAGATATGGATTCTGGATAATACGACAACTCAACAACGGCCACAGTTGTGACCGGTCAACGATACTAGGGCCCCACCCACAGCTCGATGTCACGCTGATCTCAGATGCAATCATGCACATTGTGCGCAGAGAGCCGGGGTTGAAGGTTGAGACAGTTATTGATTGCATTCTGGAGAAGTACCACCGCAAGATATCGCACCGGAAGGCGTGGTTTGGCAAGCAACGTGCTGTCGAGAAGCTGTACGGAGACTGGGTGGCATCATACAACAACATTGAGACAATCCTGAATGCTATTCGTCTCACGAACCCCGGGACACGGTACGAGATCAGAACCAACCCGGCGGGTAACAGTAGGATGTTCAAGAGTGTGTTTTGGGCGTTTGGCCCATGCATAGAAGCCTTCAAGCACTGCGCTGGGGTCATGATCATTGACGGCACATTCCTCACGGGCAAGTACAAGCAAGTGTTGTTGATGGCTAGTACATTCGATGGGCAACATCGGATTGTTCAATTGGCGTACGCCATAGTTGACCAAGAGGATCACGATAATTGGAAGTGGTTCAGGGAGAATCTACAGAGACATGTGACCAATCGGGCCAACATCACAATCATCAGTGATCGACACAAGGGGATAGCAGCGGCAATGCGCAACATTGATCGAGGGTGGGTATGGAGGTGGTGTCTACGCCATTACGTAAGCAACTTCAACAAGAAACACCGCAACCAAACTTTAAAATCTCGCCTTTGGAACTTAGGTATTTGTCAACTTGTTTACGGTGTATATTTGAACTTAACTAATATAATATTCTCATACAAACTAGATGTTCATAGAAGTCTTCATCGCTACCCCGCAGGAATAGAAGGGAATGTGCGGAAGTTTGAGGCAAAGAAGGCAGAATGGTTGGCGATCCATGATGAACAAAACGTACGGGAGCCAAAATGGGTGAATGAGGAACTACCCTTATGGAGCTTGGCCTATGACAACACTGAGGAGGCGGTGCTCGGTGGGGAACCATGACGACCAACGCGCAAGAATGCGTGAACGAGTACTTAAGGGCGTGCGACGTTTGCCCATGTCTTCTGTGATCGAGCACACATTCCATCGTATGGTCAAGTATTGGCATAGGCGCCGTGGGGAATACCAGGGAATGTTGGCAGAAGGGAACGCGTATACGAAGTACTGTCAGAAATTAACCGAAGAATCTACGTCAAGTTCCGTCAGACACTACGTGCTGCCGTACGATGCGGCTAACGGGGTTTACGAGGTTAAGTCTGGTCCAAACAATCAGAACCGTAGCGTAATAATAGCTACGTTGTTCGGTTCGATAGGCAGTCGAATCGTAAGGGGACTTGCACATGCGGGAAGTTCCAGGGTACAAGGTACCGTGCTCCCATGCTGTAGCTTGTTGCACATTTGCTGGTGCTAACTGGCACAACTACGTCACCCCTTCTATCTGGTATCCAAGACCCAGCTAGTGTATGCTCAGTCATTCCAACCAATACGGGTCCTAAAGACTGGATCCCACACACAGGCCTACCAGTGATCCCGCAACCTCATCTTCTTCGTGGACAGGGTCGTCCACGACACTCTCGAATCAGAAACGAGATGGATTGGCGTGAGGAGGGTCGCCCAAGTAAGTGCAGGACATGCGGTCGCGTGGTCATAATGCAAGGACATGTGGAAGGAGACGGGACAGTGCTGGGGCGTCTTTAGTAATCAAGCGTGAAATAAAATAGTGTATCTGTAACGTTTTTATCTCGGTTCGTTTAATAAAATAGTAGTCACTCTAGGCATAGGCGATGTCGCCTGTGACATGGACGAGATCGCCTGGGTCACGGGCGATTTCGCCTGTGCCACAACAGGGGGCAGTGTGCATCATAAAACCCTCCCATCACAGCTTCCAAACACACACCACTACTTTCAATTTTTCGAATTCAGTTTCCATCCACCTCGGTCACACATGGTGTTCACACATGGGGAAAGAAGTAGAGCTCGCGATAAAGGTAAAAAACATGTCTTGTTTCCCCGTCTACTTCACGTTTTGCACTATTACAATTGCTATTCTCGTGTAGTTTCAGAAGTTGATCGTATAATGTACAAGCTGAAGAAACCTCAGGAAGACCTGTTCGAGTATGAGCTAAGTGAGGTGAATTGCTGGTGTGATTTGTACGGTGACCTCTCTGTGGGATGGGATAGCCATCATAGGGAGTGTATGTCGGCAGGCGTGATGCTGCACGTGGGCGGTGTGGTCCTCGATCGGGAAGGCGCTCATATGCCCCGCTCATAGCCAATCCAGATCGGAGCACATGACTCATGTGAGAATCACTCGTACCACTCAAAAGGGTAGCCTGCTCCAACGAGGCGATCTGAAAGGCAAAACAAAAATAAAAGTTAGTGTACCCTAAGGGAATACTAAATTGCCTACAGTTACTCAAGTAGGTGGTCACTAAACCATCCCCTGAAACTGTGCACCATCGTGTGATATGGCCAGGCGTGTCCGTCTCCTGTACCACTCGTCGTACTCATCATGGAAGTGGTGGATCAATGGATCTGCTCTCACCTCGCCCTCGGCAATGTGCTGATCCCGCTCCTCCAGAGACGTAAGTACTGTAGGTACCTAGCACCCCAATCATGTACTGGTGCTCTGAAGTCCAGTCCCAGCAACTCCTCGACGCGAGCAGCAGGCTCGGCGTCCTGTGGGATACGCTGACCATGTCCGAACTGACGCATGCAACGATCAGGATGGTGCCATGAGACACAGTCTATGCACAGCATGGGGCAAACAGCTCGCCAGAACACATCGTCCTCCAACTGATAGTCCCCCTCTCGAAAGGCGTACGGCATCCACTGGAGAATTAATAAATATATTGTAAGGAAGAATTAAGAAAAACAGAGATAGTATGTACATGAGGTTAAGATTCCTAACCACGAACTCCGTGTTCCGATCAAGTGCGTAGCGTATTTCCTCCAGCTTCATAGCCACGCGATGCTGGTGGCGCCGGATGACAGACATCCAGCGCACACCACGAGGAACGGTGTCAGCATCTGGTGGGTCACCACCTGCTACGTAGCGCTCGGCTATGCTCGGGAATCTCTCCAACGCCACAGCTGGACCAGCAAGGTGAGCCTCCGATATCACCTGTACCCCTCTGACTCCCAGCCGTGAAGAAGGCCGCCCTCCCATGGCCTTATACAGCCATGCTAGTACCGCACTACCCCAACTGAACGTGGATGCAACCGCAGAGTCCCAACAAGCCGGAGTAGATGAACCGGTATCAAGTCTCCAGTCCGGTCAGCTAGTAGAATGGCGCCAATAAGAACCCAAGTGTAGGCTCGTGCATAGCGGAGAACAACATCTGCTGGAGCACCAGCCGGTAGACGATCAAACATGCCCTTAACCCACGAGATCTTCACTGACTGTCCGTACAACTCCCAGCTGGGGGTCGGACACCACAACAACCTCCTCACATATGAGACCCGGGTCACGTCGGTCCACTGCTACGGTAACAGGAACTCCATCGATAGGAAGACCTGTAAGCACCTCAACATCCTCCAAGGTGATCGTCGCCTCGCCCGGTACCAGGTGGAATGTGTTCGTCTCTGGCCGCCACCTCTCAATCAATGCTGTGACGAGCTCCTTACACGGTGTGAAACCGAGTAAACGAACAACAGGGAGGAGTCGACACTCTCGCAAGAATGCCTCGTACTCTGAACTCCACTCTAAGCAAGAACTACGCTGTCGCAACTTCAGCGCCTTGCACGCATGTGGGTCACGCCACACTAAAGTAGCCCTATGCTTGTTCTCCCCCCACAGTAGAGAACAATCACCAGGTTGAGGCCTAACGCTCTCGGGAATCCCGATCCACCAACGGTTCATCCCATCCATAGCTCGACATCTATTGTATACTAAATTGTTAGAAAAGCTATTTTATACTAATTCTCTTTGTCAAAAGTATACTAGTTCTCTAACCTCAAAATTATACTAATTGTCTAAACCTCAAAATTATACTAATTGTCTAACCTCAATATTATACTAATTCGCTAACCTCAACATCATACTAATTCTCTAAACTATCCATAAATAATGACATGGTTCACATGACATAAGAAAAATAAATAATGTATGTACTACGTACCTTGTGTAATGGTGCGAGAAAAGGTCCTCTCCGTTTTATAAAAATCCTACAACGTCAATATGACAGTGTTAATAAATCACTTTGGAAAAAAATATCTACCATAAAACCCTAAACTAATTCTCTAACCTAAAACCCTAAACTAATTCTCTAACCTAAAACCCTAAACTAATTCTCTAACCTAAAACCCTAAACTAATTCTCTAACCTAAACCCTAAACTAATTCTCTACCACTAAAACCTACTAAATAATGTAATTAAAAAAAAAGGGAGAAAGGAGACTTACCTTTGCCTTAGGGGTTACCGAGTACTGTGGGAGAATGAGTTGAAAATGGGGTATTTATAGGGTTGGGGCGAGATTGCCCGGTCTCCAACCCTTGGGCGAGATCGCCCGTATCCTAGGCGATATCGCCTGTGGCTGGGGCGAGATCGCCTATGCTGGGGCGAGATTGCCATGTGTCCAGCCAGACAGCATTTACTCGGTTGGTTGGGCAGTTTAGAATCGGTTTGACCAGCAATCCTCGGTGCTGGGGCGATATCGCCTAGGCCACGGGCGATATCGCCTATGCCTGGGGCGATTATATTTACAGAAATAAATAGTTTTGAAACGTATTTATTTAGGTTAATAGTTAATTTTTTTATTTATTTTAGTTAAAAGCCCTAGTTTCGTGTAGTAGGAGTGAGCAGAAGAAGAAGGGTGCAAAATGAGACAAGTTTATCGAGTCATAGATAGTTGTTTTTTCTCGAGTAAACTGGGTAGTTCTATTTTGGTAACAGATAAGTGCAGTTTTATTAGAGTGTTACTTGAGTGTAATACTCTAGTAATATCCAAATAACTTGTCCGTAAGAGAGAATCGAAAAAAAGTGTTGCTTGATTTTTTCTTGTAAAGATTACTACTAGTGCTGGTGCTACTAGTCTACAAGAATTCTCTCACTTCTACAGTTTTGACTACTTAAGAATATTTCATATATACAAGGCCTAATAATATCCTTACAACATGACATTTTGACTTATTAAGACTCTATACATATGACAAAACCTCCACGTAGAACATACGACAAAAGTAGAATCGAGGGAAACTTTTTGAGAATTTAGGGTTTAGGTATTTAAGATTTAGGGTTAGGGCCCTAAACCCTAATACGAGTTAGGGTTGTCGTGACGGGTGAGAAAAGATGTATTCGAAAAAACATTTCACAAATATCGCATGGGTTCTAACAAAACAAACTCGGAATTAAAATGAGTGAGTTCTAGTTGATTGAACGATTTAAGGTTTAGGATTGCTAACCTTAATTTGTGTGGAATGAGATCCATCGTGAAAAAAAAAAAAGATTCACGTGATCACATGAGTTTTAAGTTATAACTTTTAAGTAATCAAAATAAGAACTAAAACGATTAAGTTATAACTGGTTGATTTTTTTTTTATAAATTCTTAGTCTTAGATACTGTGATTTTTTATTCATAAATTGTTCATTGACATCAAAATTATACACAGTTCATGTCCACATATTTATATCGACATAAATCCTTAATTTCGAAACCATAAATTTTAAAATATTCATCAATAACGGGATTTAAAACATAAATTCATACCAACAAAATTTCTAAAATAATAATAACAGTGTAATAACGGATTTAAAACGTAAGTTCATATCAACAAAATTTCTAAAATAATAATAATAATAGGGTTTAAAACTTCAATTCATAAAATAAAATGTAAATAAAATATCTAATCTGCATAAATATTGTCGAACTTAATTAAGAGTTTATTTATGTGTAATTTACATTACGTTACGATAATCTAATAAACATACAATATGATTACACCTAAAAAAATATTCTCAAAGCTTGAATGCTCTAGCATGTCATTGTCAATGGTCGATCTCGAAGTCTAATACAAATTGAAATTTTGATATATTGATAATTCAACGACAATGAAGACAGAACGTTTAAATAGATTCGAGGAAAAGGTGAGATGGGCACAACTAGTGAGGTGAGCATGTGCATTTCCTTGTTGTTTGATTAGTCAAAATTTCAATGAAGAACAAACAACAACAAAAGAATTGAGAAAAAGATGATTTCGTTCACTATTACTTTGAGAAAAAAATATTGTTTAGCTTGTTAACAAAGTGATTTCACTATAGTAATATTAGTCAAATTATTTATTCTTTGTTTACTATAGCTTCGAAACTTTGTACCAAAATACCATAATCTAACCCCAATCAGGGACGAGCTCGTTCTAGATTAAGACGATTTAGCAAGGTTTCATTGTTTTTTGCACTAAGATCACACAGGTTCTCACAGAAACAAAATCAAAAGTAAAATGAGTGAGTCATAATCATATGAGACCAGATCAATTTAACGATGTAGGGTTTAGGGTCGTAAACCCTAATTTGAGTTAGGATTATTGAATTTTACTATAGATTCTCGGTCCCATATGTTATGGTTTGTTGGCCATAAATTACTCATTTGACATCGAAATGGTGGACTAATCATATCCACTTATTCATATCGAAATCTATGACCTAAATTCTTAATCCCTAAATCCTAAATACTAAATTCCAAAATATTCAATAATAACTCGATTTAAAACATTAATTTATACCATTTTTTTTAGGATAGAGGCTAACTAAATTCATACCAATAAAGTTGGTATATTTACTATCTAACTTAACTGAGAGTTTAAGTATGAATAATTTGTATTAATATATGATAATAATAATAATAACATTGAAAGATATTATCATATATCACCCGCCAATTTTCGATATTGTAAACGTATTATAAACAAAACTGTACAAAAGGCCAACAAAATAGGTAAGTTACTAATATCACGCTAGCTGAAATTTTTTAAGCATATTAGATAGATGACTAAATTAATTAGCAGCATTAAAAAATTAAAGAAATAAGAGGAGTTTCCGTGGAAGAGGATCAGCGTCCAAGAAATAGGGGTTTGGAATGTTCCAAATCCTCCTCCAACCATTAGATCTAGTTTGACTCTTTGACCAATCTAATGGTCCAGATTTATTAGGGGTATTTAAGACTTTACACAATTAATTTAATTACTATATTTAATTTAAATATTTATTATTATTATATATTTATATTTTCTGTTGACAGTCTACGTAGCTGGCCACCTTGTCGCTGGTGACGACCGCCGACCATCGTCACCGGCGACGGCCGGCGGTGACTTTTCCGGCGAATTTCAGGTGACTTTTCCGGTTACTTTTTCTAGCAACTTTTTCCGGCAACTTTTCCGGCGATGACAAGTTACCTAGTTAACCTGATTTTTACTAATAACTTATTAACATCAATTTTTTTATTGATAACTAGTTAACTAGTTAACTTGGGTTTTACAGTTAACATAATTTTCGGCTACTTTTTCGGCGAGGTTTCGGAGACCGTCCAAACTCCGGTGACTTTTTTGGCGAGAACAAGTTAACTAGTTAACTTGATTTTTACTAATAACTAGTTAACAAGATTTTTTTTATTGATAACTAGTTAACTAGTTAACTTGAGTTTTTACAGCAGATACTAGTTAACATGTTATCTAATATAGTAAACTAATTACCAAGTTGTTAACTAGTTAACCAATTGAGTTAACTATTTATCAAGTTTAACAAGATTTTTAGTTGATAACTAATTATTAGTTAACTAGTTAACTAATTAACATATCGAGTTAACTAGTTAACATCATGATTTAGATAACTAGTTAACTAGTTAACCAATCGAGTTAACTAGTTTCCAAGTTGTTAACTAGTTAACTAATCGAGTTAACTAGTTAACTGATCATCCAATTTTTACTCAACTTGTTATCAACAATTGATTAAATTTGTTGTTAACTAGTTACCTAACTAGTTATGTTGTTTGTAATTAGTTAACTAGTTAACATCATGATTTAGATATCTAATCGAGGTAATTAGTTAACCGATCGAGTTAACTAGTTACCTAATCGAGTTAACTAGTTACCTAATCGAGTTAACTAGTTACCTAATCGAGTTAACTAGTTATCTACTCGAGTTATAACTAGTTAACTGATCATCCAATTTTTACTCAACTTGTTATCAACAATTGATTAAATTTATTGTTAACTAGTTATGTTATTTGTAATTAGTTAACTAGTTAACATTATCATTTAGATATCTAGTTAACAAATATACAAAGTGAAACTAATTACCACCACCCACAACACCAAAACATGATTAAATTTCTCTTTACATGAACGAAATCAAACACTATCTTACAAGAATCAAGCACTATCTAATCAATGCTCATCAAGCCTATGGCATCAAAACAACCTAATGAACAAAAACCCTTCAAAGATATGATTAAAGCAAAGTCACTTTGCATGATATGATGATCAGAAACACTTTCCCACAAAACTTGCAAATATCAGCATGCTTCCACTAATCGTTGATGCTTTCCCCTGCTTTCTGTCTCTCCATCAACCTCTGCTTTCTTCTCCCAACTGATAGATCCCCGAAGCACATGAACTTTATTTTCAACTCTGTCAAGTGGTGGTGAGAGGCAGGGTTTCCCCCCAGCGTCGACGACGGTACTTCCTCATCATCGAATTATAGGCGCCACCAGTGATATGGCAGCCGACACCGAGTCTACTGCAGAGGTCGACGGGGAAGCCATTAGCACTCTCACCGTCGCGTCTAGATCTAGATCTAGATCTGGGCATTGATGGACGAAGGTCAAGCGGTTTGACGATGGGGGCAGAAGTTCCGGGCTAAACGGTTGGCCCTCCATTTTCCACCTTGAGAGATAACAAAAAGAAAATAAAAACAGCAACCTCAGGAACTAAGCGTAGCGAGAAGGCAGTGGATCTAATCTATAATTACACGGGAGAGTCATTTGACGAAGTGAATTCAAAATACAAGAAATCAGATCTGAAATCTAGTTGATACCGATGATGAAAAGACTGGAAATAAGCGTAAATTGAAGCTGATGCAAACCTGATAGAGAAGCGAAGCAGAGGGAGTGAGGAAAGTGGCGACTAATGGAGATCAAAGAGGCGTTTCGCGGCGGAGGAGAGAGGGAGACGGTGGCGGAAGGAAGAAATAACGACGAGGTGTTGAGGATGGGAAAGGGAGTAAGAGGAAAGGAGGAATTTCGGAGAAGTTGGGAGACGGTGGCGGAAGGAAGAAATAACGACGAGGTGTTGATGTTTTGGGGCAGGAGTCGACGGTGAGTGGTTGGACGGAGAGGTTGAAGGTCACGGCGGCTGGGATATATATGTGTGTTTGTGCCGCTGTGAGTATGGAAGAAGAAAAGGGGTAAAGAAGAGATAGAGTTTTAACTTTTGAAAAAGACAAGAATACCCCTCGGGTATTGGGTTTGGAATGTTCCAAACTTAGAAGTTTGGACGCAGATCCTCTCCCAGTTTCCGTGAATAGTTGGGGAATCCTTGAATTCTATCAACCAAACCGAAAACACGAACTGATATGATCATATTACAATTATCCTTAGCCAAAAAAAGATTACAATTATCCAAACCAGGCCAGTCAGATCAAATAAGACAAGAATTGATACCTAAGTTATAAAACAATACCAAAGTTATCTCAGAACGGACCTTTTCGGGCAATTTCGATTAGAAATTTTCCTTGAGGCTGCTTAAAGACTGATAAGACTGTTGCTTCTGGAAATCAACTTATCTATTCTCTGTTTCACACAGCCGAATCCCAATCGTCGTTGGATAGTACGTGTCTAACACCAACATCGACGTTGTGATCTTCGGCTATGACGCCCTCACTCGGCTCAATCGCAATGCCCTCACATGGCCGCCAACGCCGGTGGTTGTATCTGTCCGTCGATGATGGTGGGGATGTTTTTGTTCAGTCAATTCCAGGGTTTTCGGCTCGATGATTAACCCTACTAATTGGTCGGGTTATTTGGTCTGACCTGTCTGGTTTGGATAATTGTAATCTGATCCTATCAGTTTGTGTTTTCGGTTGGTGAATAGAAATATTGACCAAGCATTGATTTGCCAGGTCTGCTTCGGAGCTTGGAAATCTTTCAGATTTGGTGTTATTATTAATTTTCTAATTACCGCTATTCTATAGGCGAGAAGGAATACTACGAGAGGCAGTTTGCACCTTGAAATCGTTCAAGGAAGTCGACTCGCTCGAGGAACCACATGCCATAAACGAAGAGCATGATTTACAGGGATGAGCGAGCTATAAATATATCTAACTGGGCAAAAATTCATTCAACAAGATCATAGCTTTTCCCGTTCATATACTGTCGGAAGAGCAGCCTTCGTTATTTTCTTTTTTCACTGGAGACAAATTGTTAGATGAAAGTTAATAGAAGTTCTCCCTGCTCTGAGAGATAATAATTAGGAATGGGGTATATTTTTCTTTTTGACGATAGGAAGGGGTAGGTTGAAGATGACAAATTTAAAGATGAAAGTTAACATGTACTTATTTAATTTAGTTCATAAATTTAATTGGCTTTGTTGCACTTCTATCTAATATGAAGTATCACATTGTAATTGAGTTGTAGGGGAATAAAATAACAATAAAATATATTATAATTAAATCAAAGGTTTAAGATCCATTGATTAAACGAAATGGTTGAGATGATGACACGCAAGCGAGGGTAGCGGTTACCCCCACATAACTGGGGCACCGAAGTGTTCACCTTCAAAATATATGATTCTATAAATCCTAATAGTAATTAAATCTATATATTTATTTAATTAAATGCTTTTCTCAACGACAACTTCTTCTCTTATTTTTTCGACTTTAACTTTAAAGTTCAAATCGATACCAATAAACAAGAAACTAGTACTTTAGCATCAACAAACAATGTACTCAAGATGAAAGAATTAGTGCTTAAGATGAACAAAATTAATCCATATGATATAAATATGTTACCTTAGATGACAAAATCAGTACCCTAATTAAAAAAGACACGTAAGTCAAACAAAACCCGTACCTAAGATATAAAAACAGTACCTCATAAGACAAGAATTGATACCTAAGTTATAAAACAATACCTCATATGACAAAACCGGTACCTACGATATAAAAGCAATACCTCTTACGACAAAAATTGGTACCTCCAACGAAAAAAATAGTACCTCATATGACCAAAATTGTACCTACGTACGATATACATATAGTACCATGCACAACAAAATTGGTACCTTGATTAGAAAGAAGAAAGGGAGAAAGCTATTGGAGGCATCTACAGGTGAAAGGAGTGGTGATTACGGCTGTGAAAGGTTGAAAGAGAATAGATTACAGTTCCTATATATTAGGATTAGGGTTTTCAAGCAGTTACAAACTCTATGTAGGTTTCAAAATTACATTTTTCCCCATTTTAATATTAGCCATCAGATAATTATTATTAGATCTAATGGTACCTAATTGTATTGTCATGTGAACAACTTTTTTTCACTTCAACTACTAATTTTTTCGCAGAGTCGTTGTCTAGTCAAACTCTTAAACTCCATAATTTCTCATGAATGCTGATCTCAAGAATAAGGTGTACATTGCTTTGAATAAGATTTGAATGTAAGAAATACTTCATTTGTATTTATTTTTTACTAATACACCAAAATGTCACATGCCTAATAAAGAAGAAAATATAAAGTAAAATATTAAATATGTGTATGACATGGTTTCTAATAATTTATTTTATATTCGGACAAACGAAGCATAATAAAACTCACCTCCTCTTAATTTTATTGCATAAAGCTAGTCTCACTGTCACTTAACAATTGAACGGATCCACTACCATCAAGACACCCCTTAGACCTTATTATCCTTATATTAGGACACCTCTTCGAACCGTAGGATAAAGGAACAGATCCAATGAATAAAATAAACGTGGACAAAATATTATTTTGGAACCAATATATATGGTAAAAAAAATTAGGATTCACCACAAACTCATTTGACGCTTTATTTTTTTAAAAAAATCAACGTCATTCCCTTTCTTGTTGCTGGAAACCCTAATCAATGCCGCTTCCAACCGGCTTCGTACTCTCGCCAAGTGACCGCCACCCATCAAATCAACTTCAAATGGCGAGTTAGTCTCCATGCTCCCCAGTAAGTTTTGAGTTTCAATTCAATCTTTCGATGCATGTTCCTTTTCGTTCTTTAATTCTTTGATTTAATTGTTCGATTATTGTACCAAATTCGATGCTCCTGCCATCAGGACACCCCTTAGGCCTTATTGTCCTTATAATTAGGACACCTCTTAGAATCGTAGGATAAAGGAACAATCCAATGAAATAAAATAAATGTGGACAAAATAGTCATTTTGGAACCAATATATATGGTAAAAAAATTAGGGTTTCACCACAAACTCATTTGACGCTTTATTTAAAAAAAAATCAACGTCATTCCCTTTCTTGTTGCTGGAAACCCTAATCAATGCCGCTTCCAACCGGCTATCGCACTCTCACCAAGTGACCGCCACCCATCAGATCGACTTCAAATGGACGAGTTAGTCTCCATGCTCCCCAGTAAGTTTTGAGTTTCAATTCAATCTTTCGATGCATGTTCCTTTTCGTTCTTTCATTCTTTGATTTAATTGTTCGATTATTGTACCAAATTCGATGCTCCTGCCATCAGGACACCCCTTAGGCCTTATTGTCCTTATATTAATACACACTCTTAGAATCGTAGGGTAAATGAACAAATCCAATGGAATAAAATAAATGTGGACAAAATAGTATTTTGGAACCAATATATATGGTAAAAAAATTAGGTTTCACCCACAAGCTCATTGCGCTTTATTTTAAAAAAACTCAACGGCATTCCCTTTCTTGTCGCTAGACAACACCTACTCAATGTTTTTCCCAAACCTCTGCCTGTCGCACTCCCGCCAAGTGACCTGCCATCCCATCAGATCGTTCATCAATGGGAAAGGTTATCCTACCAATGATCCCACGTAATTTTGAATTTCAATTCAAATCTTCGATGCATATCCTTTCGTTATTTTTTCTTTGATTTAAATGTTCCTTATGACAAATTTGATGCTCCTGCATTTCAGTTTATCGTCTCTCCAAAGCAATGGAATCAAGCCGAAACTATACAATATAACAACATAATAGTCCAGGTTGGATTTAGGAAGTAGACTGTTATTATTAACATTCTCGATTATCTAGTATGCAACTATGGAAAATTGAGAGTATTCTGGACTTGGCTATTATTTAAATCTGTTGTCCCATAAGCTTTTTATGCGTGTCAGTGGATCTGTTGACATTTTGGATCTGTCAATGTTGGATACTTTGTGAAGGCTGGCCGAAAGATGAAGGAACTAAGGAGAATCTCAGAGGACTGATGAGATGAAGGCATTAGATTGTATCGATGCATGTTCTGATTTCTTCATTAGAACAAGGTTTTCTTCTGGGTTGTGTTCCGATTTCCTAATTAGGAACAAAGACTTCATCTTCATCTTCTTCTTCTTTTAGGTTGTGTTCCGAATTCCTAATTAGAAACGAGGTTCTGTAATATGGTTCCGTTTTAGGTGTTTGGAACCTGATGTATGATTGTGCTTTGGTTTCTCCTATTTTGAACGAGTTTTAAGCGATTATAATACTTTTTCTAAAATGTCATTATGAATTGGCAGCCACATCGATATGGAACGATGTCGACGCAATCTCCAAAAAAATCATTGTCATAATCTCCTTAAAGTCATTGTCGTAAACTAACTGTCAATAAATAAACGAGGAAATGTTCTAAAAAAATAAGAAAGGAACATCTCCAAATTAAATCACGCCATCTAATCAAGTAATAAAAGGTTTTTTTTGGTGAAAGCAAGTAATAAAAGGTAATATTAAACTTAAAACTGCAAGTAATTAATTTCAATTACAGAATCACGAAAAAACTGTCAAATCAATCATTAAATGAGATGATTATAAAAAAGGAAAAACAATAGTTAATAAAAAATTAAAAAATCTACAAGTAATTAATTTCAATTAAAGAATCATTGAAAAGACTACCAAATCAATAAATGGGATGATTAGAAAAAGGAAATAAAAATATTCAATAAATATTTGTAACGTAAAAAGCACAATTACCCATTTAATATTGACCTTAGCGAGGGATAAATCATGTGACCTGATGGTAGACAAATCCAAATTGAACATTTATTCTTTTCAGTATAAATACACTGGTTCTATACTTTTATCCAGAGAAAACACAAATAAAGACTAATACTAGAGAGAAAGGCTAAGATTTTTTTGATGGAAAACCAATTTGTTTTTGCTGGCCTTGAAGATAATGACGAGGTAAAATCACTCTTTCCTCCTTTGACTTATTAACTATTTGTCAATATCGACAAATGAGAATACCTCATAAGTTTATCAATCAACATATATGCAGGGGCAGAGATAGGGGGAGCCGGGCTGAGCCCCGACTCACCCCATTTTCGGTCTCGAGCGTTAAATTCGAGTGTAATTATGTGATTTTTTTGAATTTGGCTCAATAAAAATTTTAAATTTGGATTAGTGTTATATTAATTCGACTCGGTTTATCGTTATTCAAACTTAAATATACAAATTTACTTTATTCAAATAATTTATCAGTGATTTTGAATGTTATGATACCTATATAATGATGGAGAATATAAACATAATATTTATATTGAATCATGATTTATGTGAGTTTCATTTAATTGTTCCACAAAGTATTTGTTAGCATGATTGGTGAATTTATTGATGCAATTTGAAAAAAATATATATGTTATTGTAATCAACATTTTTAAGTTGTAGCCTAAAGCTTTTTTTTTCGATGAATAGCCTAAAAGCTTTTCAAAAAGAATTTTATATTTTTAAAAAGCTTGAATCTATAGGCTTGGCAGTTTGACCCAAGATAATGGGTACCCGCCCAAAACCCACTCGAATGGACTAAATTTATCGGACGGTTTGGACTTTTTCCGGGTCCGGGCAAACCCGAAACCCGTTAATTGCGGGCGGCGGTGGACATCGGATATAGGCAACCCATCCCCGGTACCCACCCGTTGGGCACCCATTTAGTCAAAACGGCATAGTGTTATTGGTATATAAATATTTTTTAATATTCTTTAGTTTTCATTGGTTTTATTTGTGCAGCACTTTTAAAGTCTTTGCCCTTATTCAATAGTCCATAAATCGAATTACAGTTTTATTTGCAGCCCAACCTTCTTTAGTTATTATTTGTTTAATGCGTACGTTATTAAATTGAGCTATTGGTTTGTTTGAGTTTCATAATTACAGTTTTTGGCTTTTGGTTTGATTGAGCATTTTGAGTTTTGTTCTTAAAATTGCTGATCGGGAATTACCCAGCAAACCCGTCTACCCGAGAGTGGGTGGGGATGGTTTCGAAATTGTACCCAATTGACTTGGCCGGGTGGGTACGGTAAAACCTGGCAAGTAAACGAGCGGAAATCTGATATACCAAACATGTCCCCGACCCACCCGTTTGCCACCCCTACTTGAATCAACTAATAACTAGAATAACGGCATTTTAAAATATTTAAATCGTCCCGCCAACAAAGATTATGTGTTTTGGAAGAATCAATTTCAATTTAGTAGTTCCTTATTAGTCCCATAAAAAAACTAGTAACCACTCAAATCTGACAAAAAAACATAACTATAAATAATATGAAACTAATGGTAATTTAAAATATTTAAATAACTCTTCCAATAATGATATAAATAAAATAATCATAAATTTAAATACTTAATTAAACCATCGTGTCGATAATGATATAGTCAAGAATTCTAATGATCATTTAGATTATAACCATAATGAACGAAACCCATTTTATACGATTGCATCAAAATGAAGGTTAATTTTTGAAAATTTCAAACCAAACTTGCACAAATATTAATTACTATAAAAATAACAAGTATATATATTTAATTAATTTTCATGAATATTCAATAAATAAGTCAGTGTAGAATTAGGCCGCTTATCACGTTTAAACATTTTTTCATTCAAACATAATTCAAACAAATTTATAAATAGTTACAAGAAATAGTTTTTGTAAAAAAAAAAAATATAAGAACTAGTTATTTTGTCTCGTAACAAGTTATGAGATCTTCCAACTAGTTACAGGACAAAATAGTTATTGTAACTAGTTCTTGACAAAAACTAGTCACAAGTCCTTTTTTTTACAAAAACTAGTTCTTGTAACTAGTTAGAAATTTGTATAGATTATGTTTGAATCAAACTTGTTCCCGTAGAAATACATTCTTTTAAATATAGATATACTCTTGTTAGACTTTTCCATATAACAACACTAAAAATAATTAGTCTAATTTAAATATTCAAATATTTGCTAAGTATTGTATAGAGTATAAACCAAGAATTTCAAGATCAGTTAGGTCATAGGCGTACAAAACAAAACAAAAAAACAATATAAAATTAAATGATAATTGACGTCAATTTTCAAAAAAATTAAACCAAAGTTGGAAGACTCATCGAAAATTAAATATTATTTACTTAGAAGACTCATCGAAAATTAAATATTTTTAATTTATATTCAAATAAAAATAAATAATTCAATGTGCAAATGATCTTATAAAATATAAATATTCTCTTGCCATTTTTCTCTAGTCTCTTTTTATAAAAAAAAAAATGTGAGATTGAGATAATGAATCATGGACTTTCAAGAATTGTTTAAGACATAATCAGAAAGAATTGTATGGAACAATTTTTATATAATTGAATAAAAATTGATGTCAAATATAGAAATTTTAGACCAAAGTTGAGTCAATATACAAATATATCTCTTATAGTATAAATCCTTTCTTATAATTTTTCTTCATATATAGTATCTAACAAAACAAATGAATTAACGTAGTTAAGTTTTGAATAAGTTATTATATATAGAGTCCACCTACTTGTCCTCACCCATACTCTATAAATGAATAAAATTTAAGGTCAAGCTTTAGACATTATAAACTAAATTTATAGTCAAATTAATTACTTTGCAGACTATCACCAAAATTTAATTAGTTAACTAATTAAATTTTCATGCATATACAACTAAAAACTAATGTCAATGTACAAGTAATTTTTTTAT
>JAVBHU010000079.1:0-46875 GCA_034768395.1 Linum lewisii | reverse complement strand
CCTCGCTTGGCTGCGGCAGGGGTTTTTTTTTCCCAAAACCGAATGGTGAAAGCGAAAGGGGGGAACCGGTTGGGGAGATGTTATGTGGGTTTGGGAGGCAAACCCCGGGCGCTTGGCACTTGTTCTTTGATTGTAAAGTGGGCACGGATTGTGGAGGTGGCAGGTCTACAGCAGCTTGTAAACAATCGAAGGCGTGCGGGGGTGTGGCGGAGTGGTGTGGAAACTTGTTCGGGAGAGTCAGTGATGTCGCAAACATTTGTGCTATCGTCTGGGTGATCCGGAGGGAGCGAAATGCTCGCGTCTGGAGGAAAGGAGTAATCAGCGGGTTTGTCACAGGGAAGGCCTGACGAGTTTGTTGGTGGCGTTGCTCAAGAGAAAGGCGGGGGGGCCCCTGGCGTTCAACAAAACCCGTGTAAGCTTTGGGCACCCGCCACCAGTAGGCCGGGGGTGAAATGTAATGTGGGGGGGGGTGTGGTGCAGGAGCGGGAGTCTATGGTGGAGGTATGTGCACCCGGGACCTGATGGTATTTGCTTTTATCCCAGATGTTCTTGGAGCGGCTGTCCGCCAGCACGGGAGTTTGAAGCGTGTGCCTTTCCAGGTATTTAAGGAAGTAGAGGCGGGGTTTCAGGCGGTCGTTTTTGAGTCGGATGCTAAAGTGGTGGTTAACTGGGTGGAGATGACGAAGATGTTTCGGAGTTTGGCCTTATCTTCGTGAGCCCCAGGAACTATTGGGAACATCCAAATTTTTCGGTGGTATTTGCTAGGGGGAGGTAATATGGTAGCTCTTTGCTTAGCTAGGCGATCCTTATTTATGTGCGGAGCCTGTTTCGGGTGATGCTCCCCCACTTTGGTTATTAGATGTGTTGCAGACTGCTGTGACTCTACACATTAATAATATTGATGATGATGATTTACGTCAAAAAAAATCAATAACAGAGATTAAAACAGCTTATGAATGAGTAAACTGCGCGCGCACTCAATTATGCACTCCGCGTTGCTGATTAAGGTTTGAATAAAAAATACATTTTATTCTTTAGTTGAGATTCGTAGATTACAAAATTAAGAATATATTCATCAAAAAAAAAAATTAAAGAATAAAAAGTTAATTTATATCCCATATACCCGAAAAGGTCAAAACACGGAAACTGAGGTCAGCTAAATAATCCACGCTGGCCGTCATTGTTTGCCACGTGTCACTTAATTCCCGGCAAATTCCTGCCCGAGACTGCTGCACTTCTTGACCCGAATATTCTCCGTATGGTTTCCAGGAAAGCTCCCGCCCCCATAGAAAACAAAAACAAAAAAAAAACTGACCTAATCTGCCACGTGGCATTTTAACTAATCGGTAACTCGTTACCCTGACTCGGCCGAGTCTCCTCCTCCTTGCCTCGTTCCAAGTCTATCCCCTCCTCACTCGCCGAAGTACCGCCGCAGTGGTCGGGTCGGAGACCGTGGGGACAGATTACTGCTGTTATTCCCTCTCAGAATCCTCGTAAACGAAAGCATCCGGCTCATCGGCGACCTGAACCCCTGACTCACCGGCGAATCTGCCGACGACGTCCCTTCCCCGAAATTCCCGTTTCGTCTCGGGATTTCAATCTTCACATCCAGATCTCGCATCGGCTTCCGAGATTCCGCCGACGTGGAAGGACCAACGCAGTCCTGACACGAATTGCACACATCGGACGGAGGAAGAAACGAGCTCGGCATCGTCGGAGGCAGCCTCCACCGGCGAGCGGCAGAGAGACAGGTGGAGGAGAATGGAACCACATGTCAATACACTCGGTGTGAAAGCTGTGCTTACACTGCGGCAGAGTCCGTCCTATCTCCTTCTCTTCAAATTCGGACAAACAAACCGCGCACTCCATCGATTCGACCTCCGAATCGCCCGAGTAGACGAAAAACCGGGAGCGATTTTCAGCACCGAGGCCTCCAATCCGCGTGAGCGGCGGCGGGATGTTGACGGTGTCCGGATCTACATAGAAGACGAGATTCGCGCGGCGGCTGCGGCGGCGCATCTGGCGACGACGAGCGCGGAGGAGGGGTACCAGCGAGCGTAGAGGTGGAGGCAGATCATGACGACTACGACGAAGAAGAGGGACGACGATTGCTGTGAGCATGATCTTCCCGCTGAGAGCGTAGCTCTTGTCTGCGAAGGACGGGGTTGAATCCTAGGATCGGAATCCATAGGGAAGTGATTTTGGTGATAGGAATCCAGTTGAAATTAGTGACGGTGGATGGCCGTGATCGGAGTGGTGTTTGGATGGAAGGAAATGGAGGAGGAAATCTGAAGTTGTTTAAGTAGTAAGGAAGGAAGAAAGAAGGAGAAGAGGAAGGTTCTTGGTTAATTTAATAATAAAATTTTAATTAGGAGAGGTCGTGGAACTTGTGTTTTTTGGGTCTTCTAAATTTAAAGGTGTAGCTGTAGACGCATGTTTGACGCGATAAGTTATTTATTCAATTCAATTAATTGATTCAGTTTGTATTGGATTTTTTCAAAAATAGGCTTGGGCCAAAATTCAATTCCCAAAATAGGCTCGTTCTACGGTCAATTCCCAAAGTAGGCTTGTGTGTGCTGACGGACGCGTACATCGCCAAATAAGTGGCGATTAGCATAAAATCGGCAGAATGTTTGGCGACCATGAGCTCAGCCCCAAAATCGCCACTTTAGGGGGCGATTTTACTCTGAAAATCGCCACTGTAAGTGGCGATTTTGGGCCTGACAAAAGAGCCAAAATCGCCACTTATAGTGGCATTTTTCACGTTTTTGTCTGACACTTTATTTCAAATATAGTAAAAATGCATTTTGGTCTTTCTACTTTGTCAACTTAACAAATAGCCCCTTATTGTATAAACCGCTATTTTTATCTCTTCATACTTATAGTTGATCCTTCTTATAGTTGAAATGGAAGGATCCAAAATACAAATTGGTCAAAGTATGGAGATAAAAATGGCGGTTTATACAATAGGGGGCTATTTGTTAAGTTCATAAAGTAGAAAGGCCAAAATGCTATTTTACTATATTTAAATAAAAGTGTCAGACACTTTGATTTCAAATATACTAAAATAGCATTTTGGTCTTTCTACTCTGTTAACTTAATAAATAGCCCCTATTGTATAAATCGTCATTTTTATCTTTCATACTTATAGTGGATCCTTCTATAGTTGAAATTTTTATCTTTCATACTTATAGTGGATCCTTCTTATAGTTGAAATGGAAGGATCCAAAATACAAATTGGTCAAAGTATGAGAGATAAAATAGCGATTTATACAATAATGGGTAATTTGTTAAGTTGACAAAGTAGAAAGACCAAAATGCTATTTTAGTATAATCGCCACTTAATTGGCGATGTACGCGTCCAGTCAGCACACACAAGCCTACTTTAGAAATTGACCGTTAGAACGAGGCCTATTTGGGAATTGAATTTGGCCCAAGCCTATTTTTGGAAAAAATCCGTTTGTATTTTTGTATCACATTTACCAATTTTCAATAATCGTGTTTTTAATTATTTGGCCTTACGATAATGACATCTGCAATTCATTTTAAATACCACTTGCGTCACTCTCTTTAATATTTTTCCATACGAACTAATAATTTAAGTATTATTGTATTAATCATACGACCTAATATTAACTTTTTTAGGGTATAATTGTATTGGGATCAGATCAGCATCCAAGACTTTCCAGGTTTGGAAAGTTCCAAACTCTCCTACAACCATTAGATCTAGTTTGACCCTTTGACCAATCTAATGGTTCAGATTTGTTAGGGGTATTTAAGACTTTTTACACAAATAATTTAAATATTATATTTAATTTAAATATTTTATTATTATATTTAATTTAAATATTTTATTATTAATTTACTTTTATGTGACATACAGGCCCCTCGCCGATCACCACCGCCGGCGGCAGTCGCCGGTCACTGCCGTCGCCGGTCACCGCCGTGGTGGCCGTCGCCGGTCACCACCGCCGCCGGCGACTTTCCGGTGACCACTCCGGTGACTTTTTTGACGAACTTTTCGATGACTTTTTCGTGAAATTTTTTGGTGACTTTTCCGGCGACCAATCAAACTCCGGTGACCTTTCCGACGACGTCTAGTTAACTTGGATTTTTACCGTTAACTAGTTAGCTAACATGTTTTTCGGTGATTTTTTCGGCGAGGCTCCGGAGACTGACCAAATTTCGGTGACTTTTCCGGCGAAGACAAGTTAACTAGTTAACCTGATTTTTACTAATAACTTATTAACAATATTTTTTATTGATAAATAGTTAACTAGTTAAACCTGAGTTTTTATAGCTAACTAGTTACTAATCGAGTTAACTAGTTATCTAATCAGTTAACTAGTTAACTGATCATCCAAATTTTACTCAAATTGTTATCAACATTAGGTAACTAGTTAGCCAAGTTAGTTAACTAGTTATCAAATCGAGTTAACTAGTTATCTAATCGAGTTAAACTAGTTAACCATCCGAGTTAATAGTTTAAACCATCCGAGTTAACTAGTTACCACCAAAAATTTCAGTTAATCATTCGAGTTAACTAGTTACCAAGTAATAACTAGTTACCTAATCGAGTTACCCAATCAAGTTAACTAGTTATCTAATCGAGTTATCAGTTGTTAACCAATTAACCAATCGAGTTAACTAGTTAAACAATCTAATTAACTAGTTAACCATCGAGTTAACTAGTTATCCAATCGGGTTAACTAGTTATCTAATTAGGTTAACTAGTTATCTAATCAGATTAACTAGTTAACCAATCGGGATTAACTAATTAACCAATCCGGATTAACTAGTTTCACAAGTCTTTACAAAATTCACCACACTGATCAGTTAACCCATCATCGCTATACAACATCATTATCATCATGATCATCGTCGCTATACAACATCATTATCATCATCAAGACATCATAATCATCATCAAAAACATCATCATCATCAAAACAACCATTCCCTCTCCACTCAATAGTCCATTGATGAAACGCACTGTTGTTTTATTCAACTTGACTGTCTTCCTTTCCAACCCAACCAAAGAGAAGAGAAAATTCCAGATCCTATCTTCATTGAACTCCATTGGCCGTCTCCAAAGAAGCCACGTCGCTTCTCTCTCTGTCAAATGGAAATATCTTGCCTCTCGATTTCAGTCCCTACTCCCTTCTCTGACTCCCACTTTCCTCCGCCGATCTTCGCCAATCCTAGCCGCAACATTGTTGTCTACTCTTCGGTGAGAGTTGGATCGAATCGTGAGTCAAATCAATGGATGCTCGACTGCTAGTAAGGAGAAGCTTCTTGATGTCTTTTTTTCTCACTGCCAAGTAAATAAATCAGTCAGATCTAAGGCTGCTGCGGCCGACGGTGATGGTTTCGCTGCCGTCTTAATCTGGATCGAAAGGGGATTGAAGAGTTATTGATGATATCAGCCTTTCGAGGTGAGTATTTTTGCGGAAGATGATGGTGGCGGTGAGCGGGGGAGAGGAGCGATGAAGAAAAAGGGAAAGGAGAAGAAGGTGACGACGTGCGATTCCCACGGATGGTCGTCGAGCTGACCCGTCGTCCGCCGTCGGATCAACCGAAGGGAGAAGAAGTAATCGGAAGAGACAAGCTGCAGAAGAGGAGTAGGCAGCTTGTCGTCCTTCAAGTATATTTGGTAGGAGGAGCTGGTTCCTGGTTTGAGGAGGAGGAGGCGGGAGGAGAGGGTTGGAGCTGCGGCCCGAAGTGGAACGACCGGAGGTGGGGTGGATGGAGAGCTTCGAGGAGGAGGCCAGAGGGTTGAAAATCAGAGAAGGAGGAAGATGGATTTTTCCAAAAATAGGCTTGGGCCAAAATTCAATTCCCAAAATAGGCTCGTTCACGGTCAATTCCCAAAGTAGGCTTGTGTGTGCTGACTGGACGCGTACATCGCCAAATTAAGTGGCGATTAGCATAAAATCGGCAGAATGTTTGGCGACCATGAGCTCAGCCCCAAAATCGCCACTTATAGTGGCGAAAATCGCCACTGTAAGTGGCGATTTTCAGAGTAAAATCGCCACTATAAGTGGCGATTTTGGGGCTGCTTTGTCAGCCCTAAATCGCCATTTATAGTGGCGATTTTCAGCTATGAAAATCGCCACTATAAGTGGCGATTTTGAGGCTGATTTTCAACTTCCCATTCACATCAAATGTTTGGCATTATTTGGCGTGGGAATCCTCAACAGCAACTAACACTAACACAGAAAAATAAAATGAATGAACAGTGTCGATTTGATGCATCATTTCAAGTGGTGGGGAGTTATAGGGGCTATCTCATGCATGATTTCAGGCGGTGAAAAGCATCATATTGTTTTCCTATCACGAGCCTATTATTGTGTCGTTTTACACGCATTATTTGAGCAATGTTGTTCCAATCAGTGTATATGAGTTATGACGAATTTGCTTCGTAGCTGTACTCCACAAATATGAAGTTATATATATTGTCATATGTCGTATCGAAAGAACCACTAACTCCTCCAACATTTTCCCAAAATTATTAGTCCTCCGACTTCGTGAGGAGATTTTCCCTCAACGCCATTTGTAGCATTCTGCAGTAAGTTTGTGTTAAAATGTGTACTAATTTGCTATTCATGTTGTTTGACGCTTTGGTTGTTTTTATTTTGTAATTGATAACCCACAAGATGAATTTATCTATAATGCTTTTAATAGTAAGTTTGATACATGTCCATAGTTCTTTGTACAGAATGGGAGGAAAGTATGTGCTCATTGTTCGTTGGGGAGGGGAGACTAACTTCACATCAAACGGAGTGGAATACAAAGGTGGTCACGTCAAAAAAATTTAAAGCAACGAGGAAGCTTAGTTTCAGTGAAATGCTAGAGAGTTAATTACCGAATCTATACACTTCGATGAGCATGAACAGCCAGCATATCTAACGTATAGAATGCCAGCATACAGCGATCATACCCGTGCACACATCCGATCACTCTCAGTCACGATGATGATGTGGAAATGATATACGAGACACTACAAAATAATCCAGATATTGAATATGCCGAGATTTATGTTGATACGATTACAAGGTAATAAAGCATTACTTCTTAATTTCATAATGATGGCTCCTAGTCATATTTCGTACGTAACAACTATTTGGCCGATGCAGTGAGTCGTGGGACGATATTGCGGAGCGTGTTACCGAGATTGGGAGGACATCCAGTCATGAAAACGTCGGACCCTCATCGCAAAATGAAGGATTGTACAACGTTCATTCAGATTCGAGCCACCACCGAGCGAGCGATACGACTCGAGTGACGAGTCGAGGACGTTAGCACTGATGACTCAGATGGCGATCCTGAGGTTGCTGAAAGGCAATATATGCCCCCCACTGAGCATTACACGATGATCGGCCAGCCCATGTACGCCCCAACCGATATGCCCCAAAATTCCAGACATCCCATATTGGGACCCTTCAAAGGGACTTCATCAAGGGTATGATATTCAGACCAAAAAGGACGTTCAAGCGGCAATGAAACAATATGCGTTGCAACGTATTTTGAGTACATGGTATGTGACTCGAAGAAGCGATTACTCGTTGTGAAATGCAAGATGCTGATACATTTCAGTGCAAGTGGACGTACGTGCTGCTCAGTCAAAAGAAAAAGACTTTTGGTCCATACGTACCGCGGAGATGCACCATGTATGCTTGCAAAGTACCATCGTCCAAGATCATCACCAATTGGATAGCTCATATGTCGCTAGCCACAATACTACATCTAATACAAGCAGATCCAACTCTCAAGATTAGCGCAATACAAGCTCAAATCACTGAGGTCGTGGGTTCAAGATCTCGTACAAGAAAGCTTGGCATGGAAAATAGAAGGCATTAGTGAAGTTTACGGCGACTGGGTCGTTCGTACAAGACCTGCCCCGCCTTCTAGTGCAACGAATTGGAATCCTGGCACAGTGTACCGATTTCTTAGAGACCACTAGTCACAGAAACGGGCAATGACAGTCCAAGATGTTTCCGTTTTCAGCGTGTATTTTGGTCACTTGCCCCATGCATAATTGGGTTCAACCACTGCCTCCCGTGATTCAAGTTAATGGCACATTCCTGAAAGGCAAGTTCAAAGGGACGTTGCTGTCGCCATGCTATTGATGGAAATCGACAGATCATGCCTCTCGCTTTCGCAATTGTCGAGTCTGAGAACACTCGTAGTTGGCCCTGGTTCATTCAATGTCTACAAATGTATGTCACCCAACGTAGGGGGCTGGCCATAATATCCGACCGACATGCTGGAATAAAAAGGGCGATGGAGGATTATGGACCCAACTTGAGTGGGAGTGGCGATGGTTTTGTGCGACATTTCATGAGCAACTACAACGACACTTTTCACAACACTGAAATAAAAAAAGAATCTGGAGTGTTTGCCCCTACGTAGTGGTAATCGCCCAGGTGGAAACACTCACGAGTCATCTTGGATGAAGACTCGTCTACTGGAACGTGCACTTGCAACAAGTTCCAAGGTACGGAGATCCCGTGTTCTCACGCGATTGCCGCATGCAGTTTTCTCCATTGACTTCTGGCAATATGTGGGCCGGTTCTACAGGTTAGTGAACTCGCACAAGATTATGCAAAAAGCTTCAATCCCATGGGGCATTCGACTACTGGCGGAAGTATGTGGACCCGTCCTCATTCCAGATGAGTCGAAGCGGCGAAGCCATGGTCGCCCCCCAAGTGAACAGACGACCCAATGAGATGGATCAACCCTCAGAGCCGGCACCTCAGCGTAAGTGCGGCATAGTAGACAAGTTGGTCATACAAAGAGGAATTGTCCAAATCTCCATCGACGTCCTAGATATGCTATTATTACTTTTATCTTCGAAATGCACTTATGAGTGTGCATGTACTAGTTAAATCCTTTTATTATCATCTGAGAATAAAGCATACAAATCAAACCTCAAGCTTATGAGGAAATAGTAACTGACATTGTCTTGGTAAATAGGAATACATAACAACATGGACTACACGTTTAGCACATAATAGACTCCCTCAATCAGTGGGGCAACAACCACGTTTCCTTGGATGCTTCTTCTTCCGTATCGTTTGTGGATCGTGGAAGGTTCTATCCTCTTCGTCATCCAGGGTGTTGTTGCTACACTGCTTTGTGTGGTACCAGTATGGGGTGTTGTGTCGAGTGGACTGGGGGTGTACATATTTTCCCCTAATCCTTGTGGTCCACCAAATGACGAATACACTGGAGGTTGATTGAACAAACTAGCTCCGAAGCCTGCACCCACATTAGCATAGTTTTGGAAGCCGGTAGGAGGTTGCTGGAATCGGTAATAGGACCACCATACGAATGGGTTTCATATCCAGATCTCGAAGTTGGTGCGGTGTATGATTGTTGCGGTGGAGGACCTCCACGGAAACCATGCATGGGGACCGATGCATCCAACATACTAATATTCGTGGGGGTGGAGTTGCTTCGAAGTGGGGTAGTGAATGTGTGGCTCGGGTCAACATTCTGGAATGGGTGCTCCATGGGGGTGGTAATCGCACATTGGGGTCGGTTCGACCCTTGCCCTCTCTACAGCTCGTCTACCCGTTCGCCGTCGAGGCTCCTCATTCTGGACCACTGGATTTTGTAGGTGTTCAGGAAGAGGCGGAGCAGTCGTGGAACGTGTCTCAATGTGTCACGACGGTCTTCCTGTAGGGCTTGCAACATGTGTGTACTGATGTCACGAAAAGAACGCGGTGTCGTCCCTCCTAACTCGTTTGACCGGATGTGCGAAGGTTAATGTGTTCAATCCCATTCACCTAGTAATATATTGACAAGACAAGTCAGCATATTAATGTGATGTTAATCTAGGATGTGGTGGTGAGAGCCTCCAGATCACGCATGTCGCCACTTGAGAAACCCATAGTCGTGTTAAATTTTACGGTACCACTGCATGTACTCATCATGGTATCCCTGCGCAAAAGCTCCCCATGGGGGTCCCATTGATGCGGAGGGTTTGTCGTGCATTCCAATATTGTATGTATTGGTCATGGTACGTTGCCCATTCTCTTCCCCCCTTCGCAGATCTATACGATGCAGCTGTCCATGCCTGAAGGCACCGATATGGGAATGTGTTGATGGAAGCCAAACTGGCGCATAACACGGTCGGGAAAAATGCCACTCAACAATATGAAAGCAAATGAGTGGTACACGGGCGTCCCACGTAACATTTATGGTACCTCGGGATGTCCGGAGTGCCCGATATTTTGATCTGTTCTTCATATGGCTGCCATTCAATCTACATAGTTTGAACTGTATTAGTAACTGAAAGATATAACAAGGTACAATAGTTGGATAGTAATAACCTCATTTGGGGCAAGTCGATCGAACTGGTAACGATACACCTCCACATTATGCTCAGCTTGTTCACCCTCATTTCCCTTTCGATCATCTACCCCATTTCGTGAAATATTGTTAGTAGGCAAGAAATAAAGGTGTACAAGATAGGCATTGAACTGGGGAAGTAATACGTACCGAGCCCCGTAAGGCATGTGTAAGAATTCTCGATGTCCCCGGAATTGTGTATGATGGTGTACGAGCAATAAAGGGGAAGTGCTCCCCACGCCCATATTTGGAGATAAATAATGGACCCTAATTTGCTCTGCCAGATATGACTCGCCCTACCACATTTCTCGGTACAAACCATGCCAAGCATGCAGAACCCAACTAAGACCACCGGCGGAAAGTGAAGTCCCGAAGAAATGGCAACCACATCAAGTGCACATATTGTGTGGACTTGTTGGGGAATAGAAACCCCCCAATGAGACACAACATGTACGCACGTGCATATCGTTGTACATCAAAGGGGTGGGTCAGGGGGTAGCGCACTGAAAGTTTCGCTCAACCACCGGAGCTTGGTTGCGAACCTTTTATATCTGTGCTTTCTACGCCGAGTTGATGGCCCAAGAAATCGTAGATCATTGTATCCACGGTCCTGAAGCCCTCCCAGTGATGGCTTTGCCGTTGATAGGTAAACCGAAATAATGTTCACATCTTGCAATGTCACGGTACACTCCCCCTCTGGCATGTGAAAAGTGTGTGTCTCAGGCCTCCATCTCTCTATTAGTGCAGTGATGAGGTCGTTGATCCAACCTCATCCCACACAAGCTCGTGAACGCCGTACAACCCAAGTTCTTAGATTGGGGTGTAAACTCGTTGTAGGGCGGTACAATGGTAGATCGTCTACAGTGATGCAATCTCTGTTGACCCTGCAAGAATAAGCACGAAACCACTATATTAGTTATGGCCATGGATTTAAAATGACGCATGGCCATGGATTTAAAATGAGCAAAATTGTCAAAGTGTAAAACTAACAACCAAATTTCCCATTGGTTGTTAGTTTGGCGTACTAACCGGATTTTTGCCATATATGCTCAGATCGGTGAATTGGCTTGATCGTGGAGTACGCTGTCCTTTTTCGGGCCAGGGCCAATGAAATGCACAGGGTCATATGGTTCACCCATTGTAACTGCAAATGGACGAAAACATATGTATGAAAAATGGAAACATAATATACTTAATTGAATTTGGCCAACGAGTAACTCGGCCAACGTGCCAACAAAACAAACTAGTATTTACATATGAAATTATAATAATTACTAAAACAGATATGTTGAATGCGTATTATAGTTAAAATGTTGCTTATATTAAGAACACACAAACAATATAAATACAGAACTTTCGTGCATTACCTTCAAAACTGTGGATAGTTAGAATGATATACATCCCGAGTAACTAGATAATATTAATGTTCCTTCAAGAAAACAATATGTAATTAGTGATAAATATATAAGGAGGTAGAATAGGAAACGAACTAGATATTAATGGAGGAGCTTACTTGCTTTGTTTCTTGCATGCATGAAAGAGGAGGTGAATGAAAAAAAAATGGGAAGAATGAAGGAATATAAATAGAGGAGTCTGACCCTATCATTTTATTTTTCTGTGTTAGTGTTAGTTGCTGTTGAGAGTGTTAGTGTTAGTTGCTGTTGAGGATTCCCACCCCAAAATAATGCCAACATTTGATGTGAATGGGAGTTGAAAATCAGCCTAAAAAATCGCCAATTATAGTGGCGATTTTCATAGCTGAAAATCGCCACTATAAGTGGCGATTTAGGGCTGACAAAAGCAGCCCAAAATCGCACTTATAGTGGCGATTTTACTCTGAAAATCGCCACTATAAATGGCGATTTTGGGGCTGCTTTTGTCAGGCCCAAAAAACACCACTTACAGTGGCGATTTTCAGAGTAAAATCGCCACTATAAGTGGCGATTTTGGGCTGAGCTCATGGTCGCCAAACATTCTGCCGATTTTATGCTAATCGCCACTTAATTTGGCGATGTACGCGTCCAGTCAGCACACACAAGCCTACTTTGGGAATTGACCGTGGGACGAGCCTATTTGGAATTGAATTTTGGCCCAAGCCTATTTTTGGAAAAAATCCGGATAAGAGAGAGGACGGGAGACTGGAATAATTTGGGCTAGGTTTAAGTTTTTCAGAATTCCGAAACTACCCCTTCGAATTTGGGTTTGGAACTGTTCCCAAAATTCAAATCTGGACGCAGATCCGAAGCCCAATTGTATTATATTAACGAACTAAATTTTTTATGGGAGGGAAGCGGACAAAACTAGTAAAAGCCAGTTCACAATGAAATGGACCCAGTAGTTAAACCAAGCCTTTAAGGGGTTTTGTTAATCTAAAGCTCAACATGGTAGGTGAACTTGGATCCATCAAATTTAGAACTTTTTTGTCCACATTTTTGCAATCCTTCACAAAGTATGTTAGTCACTTATCTTGATTAAATATTGGGTCAAATTTCAACTTACGGTATCATAAATTATACATTTAATAGACAAGGGGTAAGCCCTTTCTCAGTTCCCCAACTCATGGCTTTGACCACAGTAGTCTGATTGCTAATCAGGATTCGATTCAGGGTTCCACTAAATAAAATGGATTAAACAAGAATGCTAGATATATAGAGTAGAGTAGTATTGTTGGTATAGAGCCGTGAGCCAGAGGCAACTGAACTTTAGTCTAGAATCCGACTTTAAGAAATCACGAGCTACATCCCTTTTTCAATTTGACTACTGTGTTTAATAAGTGCTAGTAGTAGTACGTACGTACTATCAAGTCAATTATCGATCCCACTATCATGTGAGTTGGTCGTCTGCGCCGGTGATTCAGGGGCACTGCTCTGCATTTTGTACTTATGTTTTCTTTTCTACAACAATACTATATGTTATTAAAACTGATAGATAAAGATGAAGACTTATCTAATACTAAATAAACTCCTACTACTCTTCTGATAATCACGATAAATCACGAGATACGAGAAATGATGAACACGAATATAACGTGGTTCACTAGCGTTGAGCTAGCTAATCACGGAGAGAAAGCTGGTGAATATTATTGATTGAGGAAGTGATGAAGCAGGAGGAAGAAGATGATGAAAACCTAATGAGCCAAATTGTCACGGCTGCAACCTATCTCACACGTAAATACTATAGCAAACTCAACTGTATTGGGCCACACGGATAACATGAATTGGGCCCAATACTACTACACTAACAGCCCCCTCAAATTGATGGTGACTACACAACATCAATTTGCCTGACAGATACCAATGTCGACTCGTAGGAACAGCCTTCGTGAGTAAATCTGCAATCTGGTCTTCAGATGTGAGATAGAGAAGACGAATCGTCATCGTTCACCAAATCACGGAGTAGTGAACATGTGTCTCAATGTGCTTGGTTCGATCATGAAAAACCGGATTTGCAGCAATTGAATTGCACTCGTATTATCCCCAAATAGCTGAATAGGTCATTGTACCGAGACACCAAGTTCCTAAGTACGCGAACTAGCCCAACCACTTCGGAACACACTCGGACAGATCGATATTCTGCTTCAGTCGAGGACTTTGAGACTTTGCCCTGCTTTTTGCACCGCCATGACACAAATGAATCACCAAAACATAACCCCATCCAGAAGTCGAACGTCGAGTGTCGACGCAACCTGCAAAAATCAGCATCAGCGAAAGCAGAAGACTTGAGAGTTACCCGTTGACGGAAAGAAGAGACCATGATCCTAGTCCCACGGATGTAGCGAAGAATCCTCTCGACTGCGGTGAAGGTGTTGAGTTCGAGGGTCAGCCATGAACTGATAACTATCTGAACGGCATAAGCAAGATCAGGTCGAGTGGGAAGTGAGATAAATCAAGTACCGACAAGACGTCGATAGAAACTGGGGTCAGACACGGTTCGCCACTGCCTTACCCAACTTGAGGTGTAGCTCAATTGGAGTGGATACAAGTTTACAGTCGGTCATATGCGCCACGTCCAGAAGATCATCAATGTATTTTTGTTGACTAACAAGAATGCCCGAGTTGACCGAGTAACCTGTAGGCCAAGGAAGTAAGAAAATGACCAAGCTCTTTCATCTTGAAGTGTTCAGCCATGGTACCACGAATGGCCTCTATCCCAGCGACATCAGTGCGGTAAGAATCATGTCGTCAACGTATAGAAGAAGCACAGTAAATCCGTGCGGTGAGGATTGAATAAACAAAGACGGGTCATTCTTGCTTGGATGAAACCGGAGTAGAATAAGGGCTTGAAAGGTTTCAACAAGCTCGAGGTGCTTGTTTAAGGCCATAGAGAGATCGATGAAGAAGACAAACTGAATCCGGAGATGGTTTGGGATACCAGGAGGACACTCCATATAAATCTTTTCCTTCAAGTGCCGTGAAGAAAGGCATTTTTGACATCCAACTGTTTATTAACGGCCAATTTCGGCCGAGCTGCCAAGGCAAGAGAACTCGAACGGTTTGTATCTTGGCGACAGGAGCAAATGTCTCACATAATCAATGTCGTATTCCTGACGGAATCCTTGTGCTACAAGACGTGCTTTATAGCGATCGAGAGAACCATCTGAATTATATTTGGTGTATATACCCATTTGGACCCAATAACCGGAACATTGGGAGGACGAACTCACAAGTGACCATGTGTTATTGTCCTGCAAAACTGCAATTCAGTTTGCATGGCGTCAAGCCACTTTCCCTCTCGACATGCTTCCTTGTAGTTCCTAGGAATTACGATAGGCTGAATAGAGTAGGTTATATAGTCGGAGAGATGAGGAGGAGGTTGTCCTAGGGAGGCTCGACTGGAACGCGAAGGGGTAGTAGTTTGAGTAGAAGGGTCTGATTCGTGCATGGGTTGTATGGATAAAGGGACAGAGGTAGTGTGAGAGTGGCTAGGTGAAGGGGGCGTGGGGTAGATTGCATGGGCATGGGGGAAATAGTATGTGAATGAGAAAAGTGAGATGATTTGTGGAGGAGGTATTGGATGGTGATTGGTGAGGTGAGAGAGTATCTGGAGAGTGATTGGTTGAGGAAGGTGTCATAGGTTCGGTGGAAGAAAATGAGTGGGGGTCCAGGGGAGAGGTGATGTCGTCAAGCTAGGTAGATGCGGAATAGGTTCTGAGTGCTAGGATTAGGGACATGATAGTAGAAACAATTCTAGGAAACACAACATGGTAAGCTGTATGAAGTCGTCGCAACTGTGGATCATAACACAAGTACCTTTATGATGATTAGTATAGCCCAAAAAAGACGCAACGAGCAGTTTTTGCACTCAACTTCGTGCGATCTTTCTTTGGAAGTAACACAAAGATACGCAACCAAAACGACGAGACGAGAGTAATCTGGCAGCCTATCATAAAGGAGTTGAAATGGAGCTTGTGACCAAGAGTAGGGTGGGGTTGCCCATTAATCAAGTAGACCCAGATCGAATAGCTTCAACCCAAAAATCAGATGGAACTCGTGTTCTAATAATAATGCTCGAGTAAGATCAAGAACATGTCGATGTTTTGCTCAACTAACCCATTCTGTTCGGAAACCCCGGGACAAGAGTGTTGATATAGAATACCAAATCACTAAAATACTTATGAAGAGCATGAGAGGTAAACTCCCACCGGATCCGAGCGGAATATCTAATGGCTTATTGAACTGAGTGCGTACCATAGTGACAAAATCTTGTAAAACTGAGGGAGGTCTGACTTAAGTCGCAAAAAATACACCCAAGCATAACGGGTTTTCTGATCAATGACAGAGCAAAGTATCGATATCCAAGCGAGAGGTAACTGGACTAGGTCCCCACAAGTCTGTGTGACAAGTGCAAATGAGTCATGAACCTCAGTAGAAATATTGTGAAAAGGAAGAGCTGTAGTCTTAGCTTCAATACAAGAGAAACAATCTGGAACAGAAAATTTGTTTATAACATTAACATCAACCGGCAACAAACCCTTTTTCCCAAATCCGTAACGACGTGCAGAGTGAGGATGACCCAACGACTATGCCATAACTCCCATAACAGCTTTGGACTAACTGAAACCGCTAAACTAAAATTACTATCGACTACCTTTGCGTCACGAACCTCTCGGCCAAGACCACCATCATTCGCCACATGTAGGTGATCCACCCAAAAAATTTCGTCCATGCTTACTCCCCAGTCTCAGATTCTTCTTTGTCGACTGATCCTGTATCACACAACCAGACGAGACTAAATAAAACACAGCAACCAGAGACACCCAATTGACCAAACGAGAAACCAGATTTGGGCCAACTGTGGCAATGAAGAGTGTTCGGTAGAGTAAGTTTAGGAGTCTGCACAGTACCAACACCCCAAACCGGCAAACGATGACCCTTGCTACCTCCACCGAGTGATTATGAATCGGACGATAAGAGCGAAAAGTGTGGAGCCCCCGGTCATATGATTAAAGAAGCAGAATCAAAAAACCCAAGGACGAATGGAAGAAGTAGAATGAGTACCTGACAACCCATAGTCGAGAAGGCAGCCGTAAGAGCTTGGACAGCTTGAACGAGTTGCGCAAAAATTGGTAGAGGAACTCGACTCACCCCTGTAGAAGAAGAACAGTGGAGCTCATGTCATCTTGAACTGAATAGGTATTATATCCACGACCTGTAGAAGGCCGACCTCGTCCCCTCTGACGACACTCCATAATCAAGTGCCCTTGTCGATTAAGCAATGACAGATATTGCGCTTTCGACAGAGAGATTGGGGGTGTCTCGTTTCTTGACAAAATCGGCACACAATAGAAGGATTGACGTGTTCCCGAACCAGAACTATTGGTCGACCCATATTTAGGATGACCACCAACAACCGGTTCTGAGAATCGGTAGAACCTGTAACCCTAGGCGCCGACCCAGATGATGGAAGAATTGAGGCTTTGCCCTTTGCAGCCGCAAAGGCCGAGCCACTAGGAAGGGTGCTAGCCGTCTAAACGAGCTTGATTTTGGGAAACGCGAGTCTCAGCCTTAATCAGTTCAGCAAGAACCTCCTTCCTGTCGGTTTTATTTTCAGCGATTAGGCGAGATCGAATAGTCTCGAACTCTGGACGCAACTCATCAGAAAATTAAGGCAACATGGACGCTTCCTTTCAGCAATAACAGCTTGGGTTTAGCAATAGCATCAAGAGTACAAGAAGAAATCAAGCCTGTTCAGTCCAAATTGGGTTGCCTTCAAGAAAGAGGTGTTGACATCCAATCACTTGCGAGAGATTTGCCAAGGCATATTAAAGATCAAAGATCCGAGAAGGATTAACCTGTGAATATGTGTTGCTTATAATAAGTCCAGACCTCGGCCGCCGTTGGAAAGATGCGTAGGGTGAGAGCGATGTCCGGGTCCACGGAACCGATAAGATACGAGAACACTCTAGCGTTGTTCATTTCCCTGTCTCAATAGCGATGCCGTGTCGTCGACGATGATTTATCTTCTCAGTAGAAGCCTGAATTGAGGTGCTAGAGGGAGTAGGTTGCTTGGTCGATCCATCTAGATAGCGAATAGGCCTTTTCCAGAATAAATATCTTGAACGAATATTTCCAGAGATTGTAGTTGGCGCCATTGAAGCGGACAGCGACGGAGTCGGAGTAAGCAAAGTTATGCTCTGATACATGATAATCACGATTAAAATCACGAGATAACGAGAAATGATGAACACGAATATACGTGGTTCACTAGCGTTGAGCTAGTAATCCACGGAGAGAAAGTGGTGAATATTATTTAGAGGAAGTGATGAAGCAGGAGGAAGAAGATGATGAAAACCTAAGAGCCAATTGTCACGGCTGCAACCAATACTACAACAAACTCACATGTATTGGGCCCCATGGATAACATGAATTGGGCCAATACTACTACACTAACATCTTCGGTTACAAGGCTTGAGATCAGGCTCCAACTCTTCCAACCTTTTCTCCACCATTAGATCACTCTTTGACCTTTTAACTAATCCAATGGTCTAGATTATTAGGAGTATTTAGGACTTTACACATAATTTATTTTTTATATTTAAATTAAATAAATAATATTTCCCGGGGACCGTCGGTAACTTTCCGGTGACCGGCGACCGGTCGCCCTTGCGGCGAGGCTCCGGTGAACATTTTTTTTTCAATTTTTTTTAATTAAATAAAATACCAGTTAACCTTTTTTTGTAACTGCTTTTTTAAACTGATAACAAGTTAAAATGATTTTTAACTAATAATAGTTAACATCGTTTGATAAAAAAAAACTAGTTAACATCGTTTTTTGTTTGATAACATGTTAACCAGATTTTACATGATAACTAGTTAACGAATAATCATATAACCAAAATTTTAACGAGAATTTTTGGTGATAACTTGTTATCAACATTAGTTAATAGTTATCAAAATTAGTTAACATGTTATTCTGATGTTAACTAGTTAAAAAATTTTTTTTAATTGAAAACCCGTTATTTTGTTAGCTAGTTAACAACCAGTTAACTAGTTATCAGTTGTTAAACTTTTAAAACCCAAACCGAGTAATAGTTAACAAATTTTTTACTTGATAACAGTATTTTTGTTTAATAGTTAACCAACCGAATTAATTATTTTATCAAGTTGTTAATAGTTAGCCAACCGAATTAATAGTTAATTATCAAGCAAACAAAAAAACCCAAAGAGTCATGAGTCGGGAAAAGCCCACAAGAAATAGAAAAAACGACTACTACAACACTACAAAAGCAAGAAAGAGCCTAAATTCAATTATAGTTGGTTTTGTGCCGATGAACTTTAAATTTATATAATTTCAACATCCACCTAACATTGAAGAAGAGTCATCCCCCTACATAGCTTAAAACAATTTAAAAACCAACCAAATAACAAAGTCGAAACCCAAATTAACTTGTCACTTGCTAAAACCCAAAATTCCCTTCTCCCGAGGAACTTTAGTAGTCAGAAACTGAGCCCGTCTGAGAGAACCCTTCAGCAGCCCCAATCCCTACAACACAACCCAAACCCCACATTACAACAAAAATAAACGATTAAACTAACCCAAACAGTCACCCTCTGTTTTCTTTACGACAATGGCAAGAACAGAGGTGAGGATAGGGAGGAGGAAGCTAAAGGCGGGAGAAGGCACCCCAAATCGATGTATTATCCGGGGAAAGCCGTTTTCGATAAGGCCCCTTCTTGAACAAAATCTCGAAACCCCTGCTGGAGGGGGAAGAGGGAAAAACCCGGGAACACGGCTCTCCACAATGCGGCGGCGGCAGGGAACAAAGCCCCCATGGAAATCCTGTGGAGAGCAACGGTGTGCCATGGACAGGAAACAGGGGACGAGGATTCCCCGCTCCATGTGGCTTCGTTTTTTGGGACATAGGGAGACCGCCCAGTTTTCCTTCTTTCGAAAGCCCAGCCGGCCAACGCCACTCTTCACTTTTCTTTTTTTCTTTATCTTTTCAATCCACCTGGGACAATGGCGGCTGCCTTAGTACTTCGGCGGTTTGATCGGCGGCGGCGACGATGGTGGTTGGAGGAGTTGGTGGAGAGGAGGAAAAGAAGAAGAAGGGAAAGTGGGAAAATTGTGCGGCTATGTTTGGATGAAGGGAAGGAGACTAGGTTGGGGTTTAATTTAATTTTTTAAAAATGTCAATTTTACCCCTTTCTGTCAAAGGGTTTGGGAAAATGACCCACCAAAAATGGTTGGGCCCGGATCATTACCATGTACAAGGGCTTGAGCCTTATAAAAACTAACGGTTTTAAAAATTCCCGTTGTCTAAAAAGCAAGATAATGAGATTGAGGTAATTTAGGGGTTTCCTACCCCTTTGTGCCGAATAAACCAAAATCAAATAAGCTCAACGCCAAACCCCTTTAAAAGGGCCCAATCAACGGCTACTGAGTTAGAGATTTTAAGGTTATAAAAGCTAAATTTTTTTCCCACAAATAAGGACTCTCTCTCTCTCTCTATGAAATCCAACTCCAACTTCTCGTAGGTATAGCTACACCAGACGACGGCTTTGTCAGTCTATCAGTTTATGTGGGAAAAAAAAGCTTCTCCTTCCAGAGGGACCAGTTTGGGTTAGCTATTGCTTTTGCAAGAGTCTATTTTCCCTTCGGCGACCCTTTTTTAGATTATCAAATTTAAAAGCATATCAAGGGGAAGGTTGTTAAGGTTTTAAATAAAAAATATTTAAAAAACCAAAAAATTGGGAAAAAAAAAGCCCAATTGGTTTTCAAATCATCCGGAATTTCTAATCTGCTAATTATTGTTCCCTTTAAGCCGTTTTAGATTTAACGAACCATTCGAGTAAGAGACACCACTCAGAAAGTGGTGTTATCAACAAAATTTTAACACTTGTCCTTATAAACCAAGTAAACATAGCAGTATACTTCTGATACGAGTGTCTCTACAATAAAATTTATCAACATAAATGTATTGATAAAAAAAAAAAGTTGTGGGCAATAGCTCGCAAAAATGATAAAATTTAAATTTCACCATCATCAACATATTTCCCAAAAACGTAATTGCTTTTACAGGTATATACATTTCAGTCGGGTATACCCCATTTTTTTCCCCTTTACCACTAAATTAAAGGGTAAATACTTAGCGATCCCCAAACTATAGGGGGGTTACAAACTCATTCAAATATTTTAATCCGTTACAGAGGGGTCCAAATTACTATGAAAAGGTTTACAGGGGTAGTCTTATTGACGTCATAAGTGTACTTTTTTTGCTATTTCGCCATGTCACTGTTGCCCTGTCATCTAAAAGATTATTTAAAGTTCAACAATATAATTCAAATCTAAATCTTAACCATCTACTGATAAACTTTGATTCAAACTAAGTTTTTTTTTTAAGGGGAGGGTTATATTGAATAATTTAGATTTGATTTTTTCGATGACATGTCAATGGTGACATGGCAAAATGGATGAAAAAAATACACTTATGACGTCATAGGACTACTCTGTAACCCATTTCCTAGGGATAGGCCACTCTGTAACAGATTAGTTTTAGGGCGAATTTGTAACCCCCCCTATAATTTCGGGACCTTTAAGTATTTTACCCAATAAAAAACCCTTTTTCTTACCCAAAATTTCCACTGACCTCAAAAGATTAATACAGTGGAAGAATTTACAGGCAATACAATGATTTTTTTTCCCCCTTCATTAGGTTTAAATTTGTTTAAAAGAGCGGCTGAAGGTGGGACTTTAATTTAAATTATGTCACCTTAACAAAATCCACTCTCAGCGTTGGTTTTCACCAGCATTAGGATATGATCGGTTTGGACTTTTAAATATTAGGGAAAAGGAAATTTAAATGCATTGATTATTTTTAAAGTCATTTTGGAAGACATTTATATAATATATTATTCTTATTCTTTGTAATCAATAGTTTTTTTTTTTCCCAAATTATTTACTAATAGTATTAAGTTAAAAACCCGGATTAAAATATATATTACCTGCTATTTTTTCATTATTCAGTACTTATTTTTCCTTTTTTCCCTAGCTTGGGGGCTGTTTGCTTGTCTCATGGAGTTAATATTGTAACGATCAAGCCAACCGCAGCCTAGGACGAGGTTTTGATCTTAATTCATACCTGATGACCCAATCGACAAAAATTTCCCTTTAGAATCGTCTGAGAATACTGTACCATCGCCAGGAAAAATCTCGAAATTTTGAAAGGGGGACACGGTACGTAGCAAATACTATTTCCCCTAATATATTACTTATAAACACTCATTTTATCTTTATTGTATGAACTCGATGTCATACGATAATAAACTTTTGAAATGATACGGTGTGTTATTTGTTATGTTGTGTTTATATTCATTTTCAGTTGATATTTTTTTCAGGTGTTCCTTTTTAGTTTCAAAAACCCGGGATAATTTTATATGTTCAAATTTCAGTATTTTATCAATTCTAAAGTTTTGTTATTCGTACATTACTTTTTTTTTGTATAATCTTTTATTGTGTGTGTTTTTTACGTTTTGTAAATTTAATACTATTATTAAAACATTATTTTTGTTACTTAATAGAGGTGCTGATGTGGATTTTGAATGGGAGGCGTTGGATTCAAACTGAAAAGGCTGCGAATCATTTTAAGAGATTGCTCTTAGTCTCGGTTTTGAGTTTAAAATAAGACCCACAAACAAGAATGACAGTAAAGGAATGAAATTCCCAATTTTTACCAGACTTGAGCTTGTGTGTTTTTCTTTTGAGATTCTCCAACAACGGTCATCAGGCTTTTAACTTGGTTTCAGCCCTGTCTTCAGGTGTTTTGGGAAAAAACATTTTTTTTCGGCTTAGGTTTTTTGGATACGCCAACTTAATTCTTTTCCCCTTTTTGGGGAAAAAGGAGTTTTCTCATCTTTTTCTCTAAAATTTGCCCAAAGAAACTTCATTAACATCAAACACCAAATCAAGAACGTGAGAGCCCAACAAAAAACCAATCAAAAAATTGTAAAACAAAAGACATCACAAGTATAACTGTTAAAAATAGTTTAAATTTAGAAATATTATTATTTTCTCATCCAGAACACAGAAACAAACGGGTTACCTAATTCCATAATAGAAATGCTTGAATATATTATTTGTCATTTTTGGTGTGAAAAAAGAAAACTAAATGTTTAGAATCTAAGCATGGCTGCACATATGAACAAACAGTACTATACAATAATTGCATCAAAAAGGGCCCCATCCACACACACAAAACAGAGTTGCAGGAACAATTTACATTACAATTTACATTGATAATAGTTTTTCCCAAATTTTCTATTTATCAGCTAAAAAACCCCAAAAAAAACCCCAAAGTTTTACCTCATTCAACGCGTAATCTACAATACTTTATTGGCCAGTGACTGTGAACTGCAAAGTTATAATTTTCAAACAAACGCAATAACCATGGATGTGATCCCGGAACCATGGACAATACAGGATGCAGGAAACCATGGAAAAATACAATTCATATCATAAATTTTACATTCTGGAAGGAAAAAAACACAAAAACATTTATATGATAAATTTGTATTACACAGTCAGATGTACTTTCAACCACGAATCCTTTGGGGGTATAGTATTACCCCAAAAAAAAGTACCCAAAACCATACACAAACACAAAAAATTCCCGAAAAACGCGATGAATGTGGTCACTAAACCTAATTCCCAAACCACGAAACACAACTACGTTGATTGCACATGCAGAGTTGAAACAATACTGGTATGGGTCTTGTCGGCTCTTTATGGGTTCCACGAAACCAAAGGGCTGACCAAATAATGCACAAATCAGAAATCGGAGTGAGGTGGGATGAATCGGCAGAGGGATGTCGCGCGGTAGGGTAGGCTTATGAGCGAGAAGACTGACTCTGCTCTACCCCGAGGCGGTTGCCCCGAGGCTAAAGGGCGAGGTTTTTGACTGAGAGAAAGAGGAGAGAATGGCGGCGGCGAAAAAATGGGGGGAAGGGTTTTTGTGTGGTCAGGTTAAAAGAGGAAGTTAAATGTAAAAGGTAAAATTTATATGAAATTTGTGGTAAATTTAAAATTTAATATGCCACATTAAATTGGGAAATCCATTATTTTATTATATTTATCCCTCCCCCATTATCAATTTTATAGTATTAATGGCTCTTATGGATTTTGTCTTATAGACAAAATCCATAATTTTTTACCTCCCAATGGGTAAAAGAGCAGTAAAGGCCCTCCATAAAAAACCCCTAAAACAAAATAAATAACCCCATGATTATGGGGTGGTGGGTAATTAATAATGATTGTTTTGAAGTTACCAGTTCCCTTACCACCATAATTTCCCCAAAATCATCCTCTCAGACAAAGGGGGGTGAAACTGTAATAAATAGCATCAGCCGCCATTAAAAATCTCTGATAATTAATAGCAGAGGACAAAGAAAAAGGAAAAAAAGATTGAAACTTTGAAGAGAAGCAAAACCCTTGTATAATTATATAAAGACCCTCACCTTTAGGGCAAGCTTTATTCATTATTCAATCACTTTCCCCTTTTCCCCTTCCCTTAAACTTTCCCCTGTTTCACTTCACTCTCATTTTTTCTTTCAAACAAAGGGAAGCCAAAGCCAATCTGTTTTCCAATGGTGGATGAAGGGTCTTCACCACTTCATGGGTACGGCTTGACCTCAATTCCATTACCCGGTCCCCATCCCCTTTTTTTTTTCTTCTCCTTTTTACCCATTTGATTATCTCTGTGTTTTATCTGTTTTTTTTTAATTAAGTCCGTTCTTGGAAGAACTAAGGAAAATACGCGACTTTACGAAACCCCAGACAACTAGTGGCTATGTTCTGCACTTGAAGCTGGGCCCATCTGAAGACGAGTCCAAAGTAAGAAGCAAAGAGGTGGTGGAAAAACCGCGTCCTTCTTAACCTCAACTTCAAGAAGAATCCGGCCGAGGAAGAGACAAGGAACCTCGTCAGTCAGCCTGCGAGGGAAGGGGCGTGTCAGGACCGTTACTAACAGAGAGCCGGGCGGGTGAACCCCGTAGGAACCTCATCGGGCGGCGGTATCCGGTTTCCCCTCGTCGGAACTTGATCCGGCGTTTAAGGGGGAGGTGGATTTGCCGTAGTTTCCCTTTAAAGGAGTTAACATGGATCAGCTAAAAGGGGAGGGACAGAGGGTTTCTACTCTGCTTTGCCGTTTTACTTGGTCATTGAGAAAAATCAATGGAAAAAAATTAGATTTGATTTGTTCCTAATTTTTTTGTTGGTAAAAAAGGGGTTTAAAGTTTGATTCCTGTTACCAAAAACACATTTTTCCCTTTCCTCTGTTTTGATTAGGTAAAACAGAGGCTTTGAATTTTCATTATGATTTTCCCCTTTTGGTTTATAAATTTCACCCAAACTAGTAGGGGATTGGTTTTGATTTTGTAATGTAATTATAAATTGATGAAATAGGGGGGTTTTGTTGGGGGGTGTTTAAATCCAGTTGGACTGTTTGGGATGAAAACCAGTTTAGTTTTTTACTGTCAATGTTGATGTTTTTAAAATAGGGTTTTTTGTAGGTCTTAGGGTGTTTTAAATTGATTTTGATGTTGAATTTAGATGTCAATGTGTACTATGAGATGGTTTTTTTATTCTAATATTATGATTTAATTTTTTTTTTTAAAAATTCCCAACGGTCCATAGGGGGGGGGGGGGGTGGGGGGGGATTGTTGTTCTTTAATTGTCCTTGTTGTGCTTAGAATTTTTATTGAGAAAATTGGCCACGTGGAGGATGGGGAGAAAGGCTGCAGATCAGCTGAATTTGGGGCCAATTTGATTTTTAAATTTGGTAAGTTGGTTACCATTCCCCAAAAATTTCAAAGTTTAGACATTGTTTTGAGGCGGAGGGGGAATTAATGAGTTTAATGGTATGTTGTTAAACCCAATTAATTGTTAAAAAACTTAAAATTGATTGGGTATTTTTTATATTAGTTTTGTTGGTAATGTTTTAAAAGTGTGATTTATGATCTAAACGATCAAATCATTCTGCGATATAGTTTGAAAACTGATTTAAAATTTCAATTAAGCTAGAGTGAAAAAAACGTTTGATGGAATGCAAAAAACAATTTTGTGAGAATTGGAAAATCAAACAAGTCATACTGTATTGTCGGGAGGTCGGAAAAAAAAACGGTGTTTTTTTTATGTCAAGCAGTGAGTCTAAAAATATAAGTTTATAACTCGTGATGAACATCATTACATTGCATTGTACTGTAATAATTTTGTAATTGATTTGTGGTTCAATCAATCAGATCATTCATACCGATAAAGCTGTAAAACCATTTGACAAGGTTGCCGGAAAAGGGAAAAAAGTCCAAAAGCGGGGAGCGGTGGAGAGAGATGGGGCCATCCATTTAAAAGTTACGTTACACCACCCTCATAAGTAGCAGAAGCGCAAGCAGCAAGAGCAAGCGCATCATTATTCATAAAATGTGCAACCCCTTACTTTTAGTTTCCCTTCCACGTTAAATGTTCCCCCTATTACGCTGTCGTTTTCTGGTCCTCCTGTCTTGTTTCTAATTCTATCCCCCTTCGGTATCTTTTTCTGTTTTAGCTTCAGATTCATCTATTAGCAGAGTGTGAGGGCAGACAAGAAAGATATCAGTATGGAGGATCAGGACATTACAAATTTAAAAGCATTGCTACAATCTTCATTGACGTCACTCAGATCATATACGTAAAAAACCATGAATAGGATCATATATGAAAACAACAGTTACCATGTGAAATTTTGTGGTTTCTTTTTCCCCCAGCTCCCTGTGACCGTAAACCCCAACCCAAAATGGTTAAAAGTAAACCATGTTTCCCTTTTTGGGTCTGTTCTTAGTCTCCACTGCTGTGAGGTAACCCTGGGCAACCAACCTTCCATTTGTTGTTACGCTTCACATTCAGCACGTTCGGAATCCCCCCGAGAGAGGGTTAAAAGTTGGGTCTATGGATCAGCCTTGGAAGACGGAAAGATGATTCCAAGTTTTTGGGTTTAAAACCCGATCAGCCATGACTTTGCAGGTTCAAAAGAAAGGGAGAAGAAGGGTTTATGTATAGCTCAGCATCTTTTCCCAAGGGAACATCATGTTCGTGAAGGGGTTTTCATAACCGTAAGCTGCAATTCAATCAGTAGGATGCAAACCATTCTAAAACTGCAAATTTCATCCTTTGGATTCAAGTTGCCAGTTGGTTTGGGGAGTTCGCATAGGAGCTTCAAGATATGAGATAACAACTTTTGCCCTTGCAAACTTCATTGTTGATTCCCCGTTCTTTATTCAGAATGATTGGGTGATCGAGCCTCAAGACATCTAAAATTTCCCGCAGAAGAACTGGGGGCAGTCCCAAAATTTTCCAGGGGGGCTTTACGCTTTTTCACGTTGAATGGAGTGATAAGACCAGTTAGCAGCGTTCCTTTCTGACCCGGGTTTTATGGACTAACACCCGGAGGAGTCCCTACACAAACAGGCAACACAAAAAATATGGATAGCTGTCTTACAACTACAAGTCCCACGATTGTTGGTTACTCGTTAAGAAAACCCGATACGAAGAAGTGGTGGGTCCCAAGTTCCCCAAACGGAACCAGAGCAACAGTTATAAACCCCTTAATTGGGATTTGGTTTGGGAAGAACCCCTAGCCAATAAACGGCCCAAAGTATTTTGATAGCTACTGAGGTTCTCTATCAAAAAAATGGAAGAATGACTAGATACTGTCAAGAAGACATCTCCTTCGAAAAGCGTCTGATTGACTTAAAGTGGTAATGAGAATGGGGTCTTAAACTATATTTTGTGGAGCCTTGCTGTCTTACCCCTCATTACCTGCCCCCAAGAACCAAGGGCGATTATGATCCATTGATCATCCCAGAAAAACTTTCCAAATGAAAAAACGTAAATCCGGCACCTTTGGGCCAGGGTTCAAAATTTTCGGATCTGGTACAGCTTAAAAATTTTTTTTTTGGGAAACGCCCCAGTTGAAAACCGGAATTTAAAAGACTAAGGCCCTGACAGCCCTCGAGCTTCCTTTCTAAACCTAAATTGACTATTTTGAGCTCAAAACCATCCAGACTCACGGGGGGTTTCTAAAAAGGTATTATTCGTACTAATATGCTACCCAGCAGACATTGTAGCCTTCCTTTAAATCATCCCCTTAAGACTAGAAGAAAGTAGCAGTAACTAAGCTTTTACTATTAAAAGGCTTTTTCCCGTCAAGTTCACCTTTTAAGACTGAATTGATAACAAAAGGGAAAGGGCGATTTCGTTCATAGTTTACAATGGGCAAGGGGAAAGTGAACGTACCCGGGCCCTTTGGCCACAGCCCAAAGGGGCCCTTGCTGTATGAGAAAAAAAATGACAACACGAAGTCTCTTCAATACGCCAATGAAACAAAACGTTTAAGGGTTCACTGTATGAACTCGAAGATGGGAAAGATATTCATTCTTTCCCCTTACCCGAAGTTGGATTTCTCTTGCAGTCATACCCAAAAAAAAGAGCATAGCCTGAGAAGAACTTGAACGATAGCTCTCGTCTAAACTATCAAATTCTAATCCCGGATAGTTGATAATTCTAAAACCCTCGACAAAATCATGGGGAAACCTCGGCACATCGCGAAGCTTTCTGGCCGAGACGGGAGCTCCACCCCCGTGATGCCGCGACTCCAGAGGATGTGGAATCTCGATCGGCTCCGTTATCCAAGTAGGACGAAGTAGGCCCGGCCCCCGCCCCGGTTTCCCTGAAACCCGGGGAAAACAAAGCGACGAGCGATCTCGATTAATTGAACAAGGAGAGATCAAAATACTGGGGTTTGGGAGGAAAAGGAAAATAAAGGTTGAGACCTTGGGGACAGCGTTCCCAAGTTTTTGGCATGAGCGGGTAGTTACGGCCGCCCCGGGACGATCTTCTTACCAAATTGCAGAAAACTTCTGGATTCCCAAAGCTGCCGTCGCCATTTCTGTTTTCGTTCCTCGCACGGTACACCGAGTTCAGAACTCAGAGTTGAGATCCTTCTTCTCCAGCTCCCAACTCGTCGTTTTTTTACCATTTACTCCGTGTCCCTTTAGGGCGGACGCCGTTTGGGGTATTTCCCCAACAACCCAAATTTATTTTTTGGGAGGTTGGAAGGGTGGGTATTGATATCTATGGGGTCGTTTTCCGCGCAGTAATTGGACCAGGATTTCTGCCGAATTCCCGCTTGGTCTAATTCCTTGTTTTTCGAGCAAAACAGGGTACACAAAACCGGCGAATTTCAAATTGGGCAGGTTTCAAATGAGCTGGCTGGGGTTTTCAAACCTTTTGAAAAGGGAAGGAGAAGACAGGGTTTTCTATTTTTTTCTGATTTTTTCAACAAAACTCCTTTATGTTCTATTTTCTAAGTAAGAGAACAACTTGTTGGTTCATTTTTTAAGGAAAAAAATTCTATAATTTTTAATAGCTGAGATGGAATTATATTTGAGTCAGCTTGGTCATGAGTGGGAAGCTCATTTATATTTTTTATGGCTAAGGTGCCATATTTTTCCCTTTCTTCGAATGTTTGAATAGTTTTGGGTTGTTTGTAATTTTGATTATTTGGATATAGTTTGGTCCCATATAAATTATTTTTTTTAATAAAAGGTGAGCTCGAATTTTATGAGTATGTTGGGTAAAAATGCATAAATGAGGTGCAAAAAGAAGTAGGGGTTGTTCGGATTGATAGGGAAAGGGTAGTTAGTCGTAGGTGGTCCTTTGTTTGAAATCCATATAGTAATGGTATAAAGGAAAACAAGAATTAAAATCGGAAGGGAAAAAAGGTCTTCCCAGCAATCGAATCCCCTTTCCGGGGTTTAATTCCGCTCAATTCATTTCGGCGGAAAAAAGATCCCTATATCACCCATATCAAGTATTCGAGATATCCCTTTTTTTGTTACGCGAAAAAAGCATGATATTGGGTAAATCTTAAGGCTCAATATACCTTTAATATTCCCCCCCAAGGGGATTTTTCCAAATGGCTTGCGCCAAAATTCAATTTCCCCAAAAAAGGCTCCATGTACGGTCAATTCCCAAAATGGCTTGTGTGTGTGATGGCCCCGGTACATCGCCAAATTAAATGGCGATCATTGTTTATCGCCAATATAAATGGCGATTTACACCATCTAAAACAGCACCAAAAATCCCATTTATATTGCGATTTCAGCACTGAAAATCGCCAATATAAATGGCGATTTCCATTTCAGAAAGTCGCCATTTATATGGGCGTTTTTTTTTTGAGCAAAATCCCAATATAAATGGCGATTTTCGGGCTGCTGAAAACCCAATTCAAAATCGGACACTTTATTTTCAAAAGAGTGAAATAGCATTTTGGGCCCTTCTCTTTGTAATTAACAAATAGCCCCCTATTGTAAAAACCTACTCTTTTTATTTTTCCCTTTTTTGATCAATTTGTTTTTTGGGGTTTCCTTCCATTTAACTAAAGCTTCTGACGTTAAATATGGCAAAATAGGCAAATTTATATTTTGTCGAAAAAAATACATATATTTTATTTTTTGGGTCAGGGGCCCTGGGCCCGGCCCAGGGTACCCACCCCCAAACTTCGTCAGTGTTCAAAAGGGGGTTTATAATTGATGTTGGTTCTTAGTACTTTAAATTTAATTGGTGCGAAATTATATACGAGTAACATTAGTAAATTTTAAAAACCTTTCAAAATTTACAAACATAAATTCAAAAAAAGTCTTGTGCCATTTTAACATCATGAAGCGTTAGTTGAAATGGACGGACCCAAAATACAAATTGGTCAAAAAATGAAGATAAAAAGGGTTTATACAATCAGGGGCTTTTTGTTAAGTTTAAAAAGTAGAGAGGCCAAAGTGTATTTCACTCAATTTAAAAGTAAAGTGTCAGAAAAACTTTCCACTGTTTCAGCAGTTTGAATCGCCATTTATATTGGCGATTTTGCTCAAAAAAACGCCAATATAAATGGCGATTTTCCCGGGGGACATGGAAATCCCATTTATTTTGGCGTTTTTCAGTGTGAAATCGCCAATATAAATGGCGATTTTTGGTGCTGTTGTGTCAGATGGTGTAAATCGCCATTTATATTGGCGAAAAAACAATGATCGCCATTTTAATTTGGCGATGTTACGGTCCAGTCAGCACCACCAACCTTTTTGGGATTGAGTACATGGAGCCTATTTTGGGAATTGATTTTGGGCCCAAGCCTTTTTTGGGGAAAAAATCCTCTTTTGGTGAAATCTTTGAAAGCCCCCCAATTTCCCCTTTTACTTACCCCCTTTACACCTTCTTTTTTTTTCCAATTACTGCCTTCTGGCCCACTTCTATCTCTCCCCCCCAAATTTTTTTTTCTCTTCCCCTATGAGCAACATCAAATTTCATCTTCAGCCTCTTCTTCCCCGAATCACCAACAATGGAATCGCCCTCATCTTCTTTGAGCTTCGATTCCGCCATCTCTATCTTGATTATTTTATACTCAAAGCCCGGGGTTGAAGAAGCACACGCTCGATTTCTATACGAAGACGATCAAAAGCTTTTCCGGGAGAAGGGAAGAGGGGTACAGAGGAGCGAGGCAAGAAGACGATTCCTAATCTCTGGAAGTGGGCAAGTTGTGCGGGGGGGAAAAATTTTTCTCACTCTCGTTCTCTTTTCTCCAATTTTTTGTGCTTTCAAATGGTTGCAGTTTGTTGTTTAAATTTTCTCGGCGACAGTACGGAATTGATTATTTGGTTGTGTGTTTTAGTTGGGGTGTTTAGAATTGATTATCTTGTAGCGTAGACCTAATCTCTTTCCTTGGGTCTACTTGCTGGTCTAATCGTTTTGACTGTGTCTTCAATTTGTTGGCGTTAGGTTGTATGTGTCTCAGGAGAGTGAATTTTTCCAGAATTTATCTGGGTCTAGGGTTCTTGTCACTGCCCTTTTCTTTTTAAATTTATTTAAATAAAGGGTTTCCCTTTTTTTGAGTTTAAACCGATTGAAGAGAAAGATGTTGGTTTGGGTGAAATGTAGTGGTTTTTCTGAAAAAACTCAGGGGTCCCCTGAATTGCTAGGATATTTCAAATAGGGTCCCCATAGCTTGGGGGTTTATTGTGATTACTTGATTGGGAAAAAGGGGATCCAAAGGGGGTGATATTATTTTCCAAGGGGAGAAGAGATCGGCGATTTAATTTGGGGCTTGGGGGGCAAAAGGGGGATTGTTTCATGATTATTTTTCCCCAAGTGTGATTGCATATGTTTGAGAATGTATTGTCAGATGGTTTGCCCCAAACAAAAAATAAGCTGGGGAATACACCTCTAATCTTGTTATGACTAAGATGATATACGTGCGATGGCAAGAGCAAACTAGGGGAACATGAATGGAGGAATTGCATAGGGGCAGTGGGGATGACTTGAGGGGGTTGGCAAATGATCAGGATGAAGCAGACTCTTCAATACTTTTTGTGCTGCTGTTTACTTTGGATCTAGTCTATGATGAAAGTAATTGTTGATTTTAATGCCAAAATTTTTAAACAGGAAAAGTGTTTTTTAGTATAGTTGCAGGGAGTTGGTGTTCTGTGATTCCCTTCATGTCTTGCACTCTTGTTTTAAATAAAAAAAACTGACAGAATGTAAATTTTATTTTTACCTTTCCCTTTTCCTTATACACATACCAAACAGAAATATTATCTTATTCACTAATATCATTTTTTACTAATATCATGATATCTTAAATATCATGATATCTGAGTATCCCCACCCCAAAAGACCCTTATTTTTTTTCATTTTTTATTTAATTTCTCTATCAAATTTTATTTTTCATAGTAAAAAAATAGATAAAAAGAATAAAGTATTAGACAATTATGAAACCTCTTTAACTTGAAGATATTAATTGAAGAGTCTTTTTAGCTAAGTAATAGGTAGCTCCATTGCTAACCGGAGAACAATTTCAAGAAAATCACATCTTTTGTCGCATGATGAGGCTTCCTATTTTCTAGAGATTTGAGGATGGCCTCCTTCTATATCTACCTCTCCCCAATACAAAGAAAAATGTACAAATGGTACTTATCCCCAAAATCTAAAAAATTCAATTAGAAAATGATTAATAATTTTAGGATGGGATTCACCTTTTAAATGGGATGTTTCTTTGAATTTCGAGTACCAAGCCAATTAACCCCGTTATTAGCGTCCCCGCACCATTAACTTTATTATTTTATTAAGGAAAATGAGGGAACCATGAGACTTTGGGGGGCCGGAGGTTAGTACAGGGGATGATAGGAAAAAATGATGATAGTTTAGAAAATCTATAATAACTACAAGTTTTTAAAGGGTTTGGGGTTTGAAAAATTGGGGGAACTTGGGGGCCCCCCCCCAATTTCTTTATTTCTGCGCACCACGAAGCTAAAGCCCACCTTTGACTGTAAGGGAGAGTCTTATAAATTTTTTGTATTGCCATGTTAGACCGACATTTGAATCGTAAGAGAATCTATTAATAATAGAGCGGAAAAAAGCTGACCCGACTCGCCCGACTAATTTAAAAAAAAATTAAATAGGCTTAAAGCCAACATTTCAAAGCTAGCCCAATTTTAAAAACTAAAAAACCCTTCAAACTAAACAAACCCCCCCTCCAAATTTTTCCCCATAATTAATGAATAAATCCCCCGGACAAACCCCAACCCGATGAGCCCGCCCGCCCAAACCTGCCCCGTGGCCCGCCCAACCGTCGTTTGACAGCTCTAATTAATAACCCTCCCTTTTGGTACAAATGAAATAGTACTACATGAGAACATAAGGTGTCAATGAAACTTAGCCCCAAAAACAAAGGGGTTTATAACACAAGTACGTCAATTTCACGGTCTTTCAAAGCCTCATAGTCTGGGATGCATTAAAGGGTCCCCAAAAAAAGAACCTTATTTGTTGCATACTTTTAAAAGGGCCCAAAAACAAATGTAATAGAAGGGGGTCTTGTAGTAAAAACCCGAGCAAATAAGTTTTGAAAAAACACAATCAAAGAGCAAGGTCTCCCAAAAAGAAGGGGAAATACATCCCGACCCAGAGTAATGCCACAAATTTTTATCTTCCTGAATTTATAGGAAAAGAATGAACACAATTGTAGCATCGTTAGGGGGTGGAATTGGCTATTTTGGGTTCAAATGAACCGGTTAAATTTTTGACCAAAAAACAAACAAAATGTTTGGATTTTTTTGGACCGAATTCAAGTTTTTTTTTATATTTTCCCATGTTTTGGCCCTTTTAAAATATGGTTTGAACTTTTTAACAGGATTGGAAAAATAGTTCATTAATTTGAAAGGGAAAACCCATTTAGTTTGGACATTTTTTCATAAATTTTGATTTAATACCAGTTTTGCGTAAATTGGTAATTTTTTTTCGAAAAATCCAAAAATCTATACTAAACCCATGCCCGGGATCAATTTTCAAACTGGATGAATTCAAAAACAATTGGTATGTTGACTAAATTCGGTTGATTTTTTTATTTTACAAAACCCCAAATTTTAATTTGAAATTCAGAGGCATTTTCGATAGAGAAATTGTTGTAATGCCAAAATAGTTATGTATCGATCAGCGTTGCACGGGACTTAACAAATTTTTGTAATAAGATATTGTTCACTCGATGATTGCGGTATATTTTATGTGAATTTATATGTAAAATTAGATGCGTTAATCTTGTAGCATAATACTGAAAATTGTTCCTTGGGAAAATACAGAAAAATATTTGGGCTGGTAATTTTTAAAGGTCGCATGCCCAAAAGAAGTATTGACAGAGCCACCCAAAATTTGGGAAATTTTGCACTCAGCCTCTCACATACCAGCCCAACAACCTCACTTAGGTATTTGAACCCGTTGAGTTGGAAAATTTTTTTCAACTTGGTACCGTAGATTGCTTCCAAATCCACCCCCAAATAGTAGGAAGCACACATGACAGTTGGGTAAAAACAATAAAATTAATCAGCTCAGACTTGGAAAAAAACATGAATGAAGAAAAAGAAGGGGTCAGGTAACTTTTTCCCTCTTCAAACTCCACCTTAATTTGTCGAAAAAAAAACTCAAATTCTGACCTCTGATTCAAGTTCCCCAAAAACCCTGTTTGGAAATACATGATTCAGATATCCCCAATTAACTCAACTATATGCGGCAAGTGATCGAAGCTCTTAATGGGAAAAGAATTAAAGATAAACAGGGAAACCCAGAACCCCCCTTAGCGAAAACCAAACCCCTACACAATTAATGTAAACCTGAGGCCAATTCCAAAGTCTCATCTTTTCATTTGTGAATCAACAAAGGTTAAGGGCACAAAAAAAAAAGATCTCCTTTTAAAAGATCCTAAATATAAGACAGCCCCCAAGTTGTAATCCCCTTTTTTGCATTTAACAAAGAGGGGCTCCCTCACAGGGATCCCTTAAAAAATCTTAATCAATTCACATAGTAAATCCCTTTGGGAAGTGAACCATGATCAAACCAAACAAAGGGAACAAACCACAACAGCTACACTAAGTGAAAATAGCTAAAATTAAGTGACCAGGGATGGGGTTTCTTTTTGGAAATCCTTGGTGGGATCAACCATAGGTAACCTTTTATCCTTATAGCCAACACAATTGACCACCCTTGGTCGGTAGTTAAGGCTCACATGTTGTTAAAACAGGAACTCCAAAAAACAAAAAATCATTGATTCGGACCCTTTAGATGGGCATTGCCCCCCCCCCCAAACCCTAAAAAATTTTCAAACCTTTGAACGATAGTCATCAATGTTAACCCGAAAAGGCAAATTATTGGAGGGGTCGGCTAATAAAATCAGCTTGTTTGTAAACTCTGAAAAGAAAAGTGAGTTTTATTGAAATGAATGGGAAAGTGTGAGTAACAAGTTTAACTCATAGCTTAAATACAAGGGGCAAAAAAGGGTAACAAATAAAATAACCTAACAAACATAAAGAACGGGTTTTAAAAAAATAATACTAATAGTACCCCCCCCCCCCCCCTCAAATAAGCATGGATGTGTCCAAATGAAGTTTGGAGATCAAGTGAGTGAATTGATTCACTGGTAGTGATTTAGTAAGAGGATCAGCCCGTTGATTGTTTAGTAAAAAATATGATATATTTAATCAAACCACCCAATGATTTTTCTTCGAATGAAATGACAGTCTAACTCAATGTGTTTTGTTCGTTCATGTAAAACGGGGTTCTCTGTCATTTTGACCCGCAGGAAAGGGGACTATCACAATATAAAAGCATAGGTTGGGGAAATTTTGGATAGGGAAATGTGATAATAACCCTTTAAAGGGCCATTGAAATTCTGAAGACGTACTTGTTAAGGCCGATACTTACTTCAGCCGAAGTTTCGTGAGACTGTTGGTTGCTTTTTGGACTTCCAAGGATGAAAGAATTAAAGTGCAAAAACCTGTGCCCCGATCTCGAGAGTCCTGAAAAACCGGGCCCCAAATCAGAATCAGAGAAAGCACTTATACGCAAAGAAGAAGTGCCGAAAAATGAAGACCATGAGGGGTTTGTCCCTTTAAGGTATCAAAGGGAGACGATGATTTTGCTTGGTCATGGAGGGTTTAGTGGGAGGAGAAAAACTGACTTAGTTGATTCACAATTAACAAATATCCGGATCGAGTAGTGCACAAATTTTTGGGAGGCGTCCAATAAGTCGATGATAATGACTAAGTGTGTCTAAGAGGTGAAGTCCAAGAGAAGTATGGTGAAGTCCATGAATAGCAGGTGTAGAAGTGGTTTGCTAGCTAGGTAACCTGTATCTGTGTGAAGATTAATGTGTATTTTCGTTGACATAAATGGATGCCAAATATGTGTGAGACCCCCATCAAGAAAATACTTCAATGCACCCAAATCTTTAATGGTGAAGGTAATATCCAATGTTTTTGACAGAAGAAATTTCTTGAGGTTGGAACCGGCAGAATAATGTCCTTTAAACATGACGATAAGGCCGGAAAACCCCTTCAGAATTATTTTTGTGAAAAAGAAATAATCAATTTGGGTTTGTATAACCAAGGGTTATAAGAGTTATCGGACAATTTAGCATGCCATTGTTACTAGCTTGCTTTAAACCAAAAAGGGGACGTGGTTAACTTGAAAACCCGGGTTGGTTGTAGAAGAGGAAATGGTTTAGACCGGAGGTAAGACCATATAGACTTCTTCGTCCAAATCTCCTGTAGAAAAAGGCTGTGTTGGACATTAATTGCTCAAGATGCCAATTCTTTATGGCAGCAATGGCCAGTAATGTTCGTACAGTGGTCCTTTTAACAAAGAGGGAAAAAGGGGTCCCTATAATCTATTCCATGTGTTTGAGTATAAAACCCTTAGCCCAACCCAAAAGAGCTTGTTATTTGTCGATTGTTCCATCTTTTTTATACTTGATGCGAAAAAAAACCCATTTGCATCCAATGGTTTTTTTTATTAGGAGGAAGATTGACAAAACCCAAATTTTTGTCTTCTCAAGGAACTAAGCTCAGACTGATTTGCCTTCATCCAATTTTCAGATTTGGAGGGTTGAAGGTAAGTGTTCCAGCCTGGTCTTTGGGCCAATAATGGGGGCCCAAGCTTTTTGGTCCTCGCGGAGTGTTGTACCTCGTAGTAGTGGAGGGGTAACTTCAGGAAAAGGGGAGGCGATCAGTTTAAGGATGGGAGAGGGGAAAGGGGATAACGTACCGCGGGGCGTTTGTCCCTGGGGAAAAGTGTTGTCCCTGGTAATAGGGGGTACGGGGTATTTTTTTACCCTGCCTTGGTGCCCAAGCTGATCTTACCACTCTTTGTAGCTCCCTAGGATGTTGGGCCGTGTCCGCTCTGTCTTGGGGAAACTAAGTGGCGAGTAACCTAGGGGGCGCGAGCTGGGCCGTCGCTTTGGGCCTCACTACTTCCTGGGGCCCGCCTGTTCGGCCCATCTGATTTACCGCCTGGGGCCGGGCCCCCGCCTAGCCGCTGTTTGGGCCGCCATGTGGGTCCCCGTGGGGCCCTCGTGTGGGCCTTAGGACTTCGTCGGGCTGGGCCCATCAATTGCCCCCAAGCCCCCTTGTCGCTTTGCTGGCTGAGGGGTTTTTTTTATAACTTGGATCGCGTCTCGTGATCGCCGTAAGAGAAACCCCTCAATGCCCGAGACTTAATTTCGATTTTTCTTGGCTAGGGTTTTTCTTTTAACTCGGATCGCTTGTGTTTTGTCGCTTTATCGCATTGTCTTTTTCCCATGCCTTATTGCCTTGTAAATTTTTTCGCTTGGTGGGCTTGGGTTTTTATCGCCTTGTCTCTTTTGTCGTTTGGGGTCTTGGGTTCTTATTTGCCTTTTTCTCTTTTGTCGCTGTTTTTTTTGCGCCCTTCTTTCAGTCTTTCACGCAAACCCCTCTCGCTCAGGCATCATGGTCTTTTTCCCTACCTTGCTGGAGAAGCTGGGGGAAAACGGGGGGATTTTAGTAAGTTTCCAGAAAGCCTCATTACCTTATCCCTTCAGAGTCACTCACCGCGTGCCCCATGAACTCGCGGGGCGGCTCACCTTCCCGCCAACACCCTTTTTTTTAAACCCCGTGTGAACTCAAATTTACCGCGAGGTTCCCTTCCCTCATTGCATCTATATAAATCCCTTCATACGTTTTCCCTTTCCCTTTTTTTACCTTCCCCGACACCTTTATCCCCTTTTTTTCAGTCTTTTGCCTTACTGCTTCCTACTCCTTCCGGGGAGTCCTCCCCTTTCTCCTTCCCGTTGATCGGAAAACGTTCGTTTTTTTTTTCCTTCTTCCGATACCCGGGGAAAAAGTTTATCTCTTCCTGCATTTTTCAATGTTGGAGCCCCCCGGGCGCCCGGTACGTGACTCCTCCTCTCTTTCTCACGGCATGCCGTCTGCCGTGTGTTTTCTTTACCGCTTTTTTTTTTTTTTTTTTTTCTTTGAACATGGATTCCGCCTCCGATGCAAAACCAAGTCTTTTCCTATTCCGCCGGGGTACCATTCTTACCCTTCCTTCATCTTCCTCTTCGCCCCTTCCTTCTTTTTCCACCCCATCCTGAAGGGAAACCCTTAAAAACCCTTTCCATCTACACCGCAACCTGTCTGCCCATTTTTCCGACGAGCAGAGGAGAATTTTGATAAATCTCTGCCCCCTTTTTTGGGGGTCCCCACCAAAAGGATTCGACGAGCCTCAGGGGGCGAGATTGCCCTGAGGCGACTAGATTTCACGCTCCTACCCCCTTGGAACTCGTTTCTAGGTGGGGAGATTTTACCTGGACGAGCGCACGGTGGGGGCCCCGGGGGGCTACTTTCCTCGGGGTCAGGGAGAGACGCCCGCGTTCTTCCGTTCGCCATGCTGCCCCTACTTGGGAATTCCCGTGGCCTCTCGGCTTCACTTTTGGCATTGCCCGCGGGGTTTGGGGGGCAGGGGTCGGGACCGAGGCTTCCCCAAATTTGCCTTCCCCTTCCGCACTCCTCGTTCACGGTCCCCTGCTTGAGTGCTTTGTCTTCTTTGGCGCCTTTAAGTCGGGTGTTGGTACAGCCTGCCTTTGAATGCAGCTGTGCACCAAAAGATCCCCCCCACTTTGGGTGTTTCAATTAATTCATTATGCAAGAACACCTCTAATGGCACAGCTTGTTCGCCGAGCTGATCTTACAAAAAAGGGGCATTTTCCCATCACCAAAAACTCGCCCTACAGGGTTTCCATCGTTTTTTTTACTTCCGCCCACGACACGGATGCCATTGGGCTTCGGCTTCCTTCATCCTGGTTTCTGGGGGATGAGTTCTTTCAACCCGAGCTTGACCCTACTCCTGATGAGATACTCTTCGTCGCAATCTTTTTGGGATTGCCATATCAAACACCACTTTGGCTGCGGAAATGCTAGGGGGGGATACGAAAGGGGGTATCTTTATGTTTAGGCTGCTATTTTTTTCCCCCTTCAGTGTGCCATTATCTTGGTGATTGGTCTCTAGCCCAAAACCCCCAAAGTTTACTTTATATTGTCGCCCCCTTTTTTTTGCTTTCTTTTCTTCCTCTTTTTTTTTCTAATCTTGAATGTACCTTTCCTAGGGCGGGAAGTCGCTGGGGGCCTCCTTAGTCCACCCCGTGGTCCTGTCCCGAGACTCGCCCCACCGCTCTGGGCCGCCCCCGTTTTAAACCCGCTTCTGCCAACCTTCGCCCGAGAAATCTAAGGGGAAAAAGGAAGGGGGTTGAGCGGAGAAAAACCTCCCTTTCTTCAAAGAGGGAAAAAAAAAGGGTGGGGTTTTCCCAAACGAAGAAAGGCAGGGGAGGGCCAGCAATCCACGCCCCGCCTCCACCATGATAAGGTGGGGGGGGGATGCGATGCTTTAGGAAATGAAACTCCCCTCCGCCCCCTCTCGTCGCCAATCACCTCGGGCAAGACATTTCCCCCTGCGGGGAGCCTTAGAGCATCCTGCCGACGGGAACGTCATTCATATGAGACTCCACCTCCTGACGAACCCGTTCCCTTCCCGAGATCCGGGGGCATCCGAGTCTCGCACTCCGAAGCTTGATCTTCGTCCCACGAGCTGCCCCGACCACTTCGCCCGCCTCTGTCAACCGACCCTGCCGCCGGGGCCCCTGGGGCAGAACGAGCTAACACCCTCTTTTTATCGCCTGCTCCTGCTGGCGCGGGGGGTGAGGGTCCTTCCCTTCCCTACTTCCCGTCGTTCATCCGGTGGCATCCCACATATCGCCCCCCCCCCCCCCCCCCCCCCCCCCAAAGGGGGTGAAAATCAGGGGGAGTCTCTTTGAGGTGTCTACGAGGGGGGGGACGCTCCTTTGGGGAGGGCTCGGGGATTACGGGCCTGCATGGGGGGGACTTCCTGCCGCCTCCTTCAGGTATTTTTGGGGTGGAAGTCAATTTGCTTGTCCTGCTTCCCTATTCTGCCGCTGCTTCTTTTCCCCCTCATTTTTTTTTTTTGGGCCTAGGCGGGCCGAGTGGGCGATCTTTCCTTTCATGTAAACACTGCAGGAGGGAATCGGAGCTGAAGGGGATGGGGAAAGAATCTGCGCTCTTTGCCATGGATCTAAACTTACATAACAGGAAAGTATTTATTCGTCTGCTCTTTTTCTTCCGGTTTATATATACTTTTTTCGACTTGCCACCTTACACCTTGCTAAACCGCACGTTGCTGTTTGTTTGTTTGTCTTTTTATCTAGCGACGGGCAGAAAATCCCGGGGAAACCTTGCTTGCGAGTCCTAAAGGAAGTGGCTGAGGCGCCCGGCGGATTTCCCCGATGGAGGCGCCAGGAGGACTTGCAATCTGCAAACCCGCACATTGTCGCCCTAAACCCGAATTGGATGAGGTTGTTGCCAAGGCTGCTCAGGGGGGGAGATAGCCCCCGAAGGGACGAGCCAAGGAGCTGCTGAATGACTCTTTGGCGGCAAAGGCGGCGGGGGGATCGTGATTTGCTGCTGCCAAGGCTCATTTCGATGAGACGTGGCTTATTACATCATGCTTCGGCGGGGAGTATGCGCGTAGTAAGGGCCCAGTTTTGTCGTAATGAGTTCTACGGGGCTGTTCCAACAAGGCTGGCCAGGCAAAAAAAATGGTTCGAGCCGTTTTTTCGAGGTCTCAATCGCTTTTAACTTTGGGGTTCGACCTTCCCGTTTGGAGGAGGGGCCCCTATTTTCGAGATGCTGCTCGCTTGGAGCGGGAGATAGTGGTGGCAGATGCGAATATGTGGGGGCCCACTCGCCTCACGTGGCCTGCTGCTCTGAATCTCGATGGATCAGAGGTTCACCCGCCATCACTGATCAAGCCCCCTCGACCAGCGGCAAGGACTTCATCGCGGCTGACTTTTCCCAAAAAGCTGGCCAGAAAGGGTTTCCGGTGCCAAAGCCCCATGATCCGCTGTCAACCTGTGTTGTTGTTGTTTTTTTTTTTTTTTTTTTTGAAAAAACCTGCCTTACTAAACTTCTACCTCGTGAATTTTCAATCTCTGGCCTTTTTTTTTTTTTTAAATTACACTTTCTTAATCACTTTGCTTCTTTTCTCATTAATGGGTGTTATCCCGATAGGGTAATTTGCCCTTTAGGTTTTTACATAGCGCTCCCAATGCCTTGGTCTTACATGATAATTTGATCCCCTTGGGTCTTACAACAGCGAGTTGTTAATGCCCTTTAGGTTTACATAGCGACCCCAAATTTGCCCTTAGGTCTAATGAAAAAATTTTGATGCCCTTAGGTCTTACACAGCGAGTTTTTAAATGCCTTAGGTCTTACATAGGGGACCCCAAATGCCCTTGGGTTTTTACATGATAAATTTGATGCCCTTAGGCTTACACAGCGAGTTGTTAATCCCCTTAGGTCTTACATAGCGATCCCAATGCCCTTAGGTCTTACATTGAAAAATTTTGATGCTTAGGTTTTCCACAGCGGGGTTGTTAATGCCCTTAGGTTTTACAAGCGATCCCAATGCCCTTAGGTCTTACATGGATAAATTTGATGGCGCGAAGACATTTATTAGATTCAATCATTGGGGCCCCTTAGTTGCCTTAAGAACTAGCCTTGGTTAAAAGTGTTTTTTTAATCAAAATATCGCCTGAGATGCATGGTTTTCCCAATTTTTGGGGGATCTTTGCTCCATCAAAACTCTGCTATTTTGAAGGTGTTGGCCCCTACCATTTCCCCTTTACTCTGTATGGGCCTTCCCACCCGGGGTTGAGCTTGGCCGCCCCGACCGCCGGCCTGAAGATCTTTCGCAGCACTAAGTCATTGAGCGCGAATGTGATGTGGTCGGGGCTTCAAATTGTACCGCCTGGCAATTGCTCCTTTTCAGCGATCAGCCGCATCTGTGCCTTTTCTCTTTTTTCCTCAATCATACTACGTTAAGCATCAATTCTTTTTTCATTGACCCCCATCCCTGTATTCCTGTATTCGGATAGATGGGATTGAGATTCTACCGGGGAAAGGGCCGCCTCGGTCCCGTACTCAATGTGTAGGGAGTCTCCCCTGTCGGCCGTTTATAAGCCGTTCGGTGAGCCCCTATACATGATCAAGCTCCTCGACCCATACGCCTTTACACCATCCACACTTTTCTTTAACCTTGTAAATAACTTATTAGCCGCCTCTGCTTTTCCTTTACTTGTGGATAGGCGACCGAAGCGAATCTCAGATTTATCCTCCCGGTCATCACCAAAACTCTTTGAAGACCTGCGATCAAACTGAGTTCCATGGTCACATATAATACTTTCTGGTATACCAAATCTGGGACGATACTTTTAAATGCAAACTTCTGTATCTGCTTGGCGTGATACTTGCCACCGCCTTCTGCCTCGACCCACTTGGTGAAATAATCAACTGCCAGATAAGAAATTTCTTTTTCCCGGGAAACTTCCGGAAATGGGCCTAGGGTATCCATCCCCCATCTCGCGAATGGCCACGGGCTGACATTCGCCTGGAGCGCTGCTTTCGGGCAACTTGTGATAACTTGCGAATTCCTGACATTTGTGACATTTCTTCACCAGGTCGCCAGCTGCTCTATGTTGGGCAAGGGGTACGGATCCTTGGGACAAGCATCGTTAAGGTTGGTGAAGTCGACGAAACAATCGCCATGCTCCTGACGATTTCTTGACAAGAACTACATTAGCCAACCACTCAGGATATTGTACCTCTTTGATAAACCCTGCCTTCAAAAGTTTGTCCATTTCTTTTGCAAACCGCCTGCTGCCTTTCCCTACAGATGTTCCGCCGCTTTTGCTGGACTGGGCGACCCCCCGGGCATCGATCGCTAAGAGTGTTTGATGATGTCTGGAGCAATTCCTGGCATGTCGTTTGGTGACCATGCGAACAGGTGCGAGAACTCTTGGAGCAACTTGCCCAAAACTCCTGTTTCTTGTTATCGCTCAGGTAGGATGAAACTCGAACTGTCTTACTTTCATCTTCTTCGAATAGCGGTATTGGGACGTCTGATTCTGCGGGAACACTCTTTCTCCTTCGTTCCTCCGCCTCCAAGTTTATGGTGAGGCACGTGCTTTTAGTCGCCGCCCTGTAACATCTCTGGCGATGTCCGGGTGTCCCCCCAGGCGAAACCTATTCCTTCGTTAGTAGCGAACTTCAGTACTTGGTGCACTGGGGAGGAGATCGCCTGAAAGGCGCGAGTGCAGGTCGCCCTGGGATCATTTTGTACGTGGATTGGCAATCATGACATGGAAGTCGATGGATCGGGTGACCTGCAAGTCTCCATCCCCAAGGTTATTGCCATCGTGGCTATTCCCCTTGATGGGAACGTGTGTCCTGAAAATCCTGAGATGGTAGTTTTTGTCGCCTAGCAAGCTAGCTGGCAGGTTCATCTTTTGTACAGCTCCCAGAAGATAATGTCCGCAGAGCTTCCTTCGTCAACCATCACTCGCTCCACTCGCTATTGTGTGTGATTACTTGAATCACCATCGCCTCCAAACTTGGGCCTCCTACCCTGGCCATGTCTTCTTCCGAGAATCCCAACGTTGGGCGACTGACTTGGTCTATCATCATCACTTCCTTTGTTTCCTCCTTTTTTGACTTTCTTTGTTGGGCAACTTTCCCCACCGAAAATGGTTTGATAAACGTGGTTTACCTCAGGTCGAGGTTTTTCTTGCTATCTTCATTGTCCATAGGCTCCTTAAGTCGGTGAAAACATCACCCCTTCTTGTCTTGTGATTCTCCTTGTCCTCGGCGATCATCTTCTTGCGGCTTTTTTTCCGCTTTGAGCTGACAAGAAATCCCTGAGACGTCCTTCGTTTATCCACCTTTCGATTTCATTTTTCAATTCTCTGCAGTCTTCGGTGGTATGCCCATGAGAGTCATGGAAATCGCAAACTTTTGGCGACTTCGCTGATCCGCCGAGGTGAACATTGGCCCCGGCCAGTTGATGGGGTGTCCTTGTGCTGCATGTACAAAGTGATAACACGTGTTTACCAAGTCGTATCCACGGGGTTCTCTCAATGGCTCTACTCACATTCCTCGTAGACGGTCTATTCATTTAAAATAAGATTTGGTTTGAAAGAATAACAAAAGAAAACTAAACAAACAAAGCAAAACAAAAGGGGCAAATCAAAGACAAAGGGGTTTCTCTTGGTGGGTAGTGTCATCATGCTCAAGAGGTACAAATGCACAAACAAGCCAAAACATGCTCGAGGAAGCAATCGAATGACCACGCATTTCACTTCTATAGACTCAAGCACTCTCGTCGCACTAAATCCCTATCCTAGAAACACTCAACCTAGGCTCTCGCTCTCAAGCTAAGTGACTAAGGATGCATTAAAGGTGTTTGATGAAATGCCAGCTACAAAACCCTCTCCTATGACTCTATGACCACTAGGCTAGACACCACACTCTCATGTCAATGTCCTAACACTAAGAGAATCAGCCAAAGACTAATCAAAGTTCAATTGAGTGAAAATCCTAATGCACACCAAGTGTTCGATAAAATGCACAAGTGAGAAATCATGCAACTATGGTTGAATTGAGATGATCTAATCTCTTAGAACACCTCACTTCAATCCATAGACTACAATCTATGCAATCCAAGCACTCTCATGCATCAAATTACAATGAATGGACCAAATTAAGCAAACATGGCATAAAAAGGCATTAAGAACAAGTCTAGAATCATCCTCATACAACCAAGATCAATCATGCAAGTTCTATACAATCATCTCTCTATCATAGCACAACTATTCTACCCATCCAAGATGAACCCTAAAAATCAGCCACACATGGCCAAGGGAGTAAAGAGAAAAGAAGGAAGAATGGTCACCAAGAACACCATGGATGAATCCTTGAGATGATCTTCACTTCTCCACTTGTAGCACTTCTCCCAAGGTTGGTTGGCTTCAATCCTACTCCAATGGCTTCAAAATGCTCCAAAAACGTGCTCTAGGGTTTGAGGGTTCGTGGATAGTACAAGGGTTCAAGAGATATCCATTCCTCCCCAAAGAGTGAAAAACGTGGGTTTATATAGTGCAGAGAGAAGTGCACGGCGTGCACCCCTGCACGGCGTGCGGGGTGCACGGCGTGCAAGGCTGCACGGCGTGCACCTTGGAGCTGCATCTTCTTTCGGAGCCTCCTGAACAGCCCGTGCACCAACCGTGCACGGTGCACGGCGTGCATCATGCACGGCGTGCACACCTGCACGGCGTGCACCCTGCACTCTGCAGAAGGCTCGATTTTGCAACGCTCATATCTCCTCCGTCCTAGCTCTGATTGACCACCCGTTGATCCTACGTGCTCCTTGTCACCAGTACATACAATGCCAAGACCTGAAAATACAAAGAAAACACTTCCAATAGACATGGAATTGGCCTCAAAGTAGCAACCGGGCAACAGAATAGCATCAACACAAAACTCCGATAAAAACACATTAAACACGCATTTAAGAATCAAACACGGCATTTCAAAGGTCATTCATAACCTAAAATGCACTAATAAAGTCACATCATACAGCAGAATCTTCCTTCGCGACTCTGAGAGGGGTTGTATAATCTGCCCTCTCCTCTTGATATCCTCTCTCCTGATAACCCCTACGCTCCCCTGGTATCCTTTCTCTTGGTAACGCCTTTGCTCCCCTGGGCGATATTTTCCCGTATGGCCGTGTCTCGGAGGGCTGCCCTTTGGCCTGCTTGTTCCCTGTAACGGGCTTTTCTTCCATCTTCGCCGCTCCATGTGAAGGTTCTGCTAACTGCTCCTCAATCAAAATAATTTTGTGTACTCTGGTTTCCAAGTCGGATAGCGACTTCGAGCCACCTGTAGCAGCGACTCCCGCAGCCTGCCGTTATGAGTCGACTGGAATAAATTGCCGCAGCGATTTCATGATCTACCTCTTGATGGATTGGACGCACCCAGTCCATTCATCAAAGAACTCCTTCAGCGACTGGTTCGGCTTTTGCCTCAAGCTCACCAGCGCTTGCAACGGGACCGTCCTTGTTTTCTTGCACTCATACTTCTGTGAGAAGATCCTCGCAAAGCCCTCCCACGATGTTATGATGCCCTCTGTAGATTCATGTACCATTTCCCTGGCTCGCCCTCCTAATGTCGCCGGAAAAGCTCTGCAATATGCGGCGTCGCCGGCCTGCTGCATTTGCATGGCGATCTGGAAGGCTTGCAAATGCTCGTCTGAGTCGCC